>JAYESA010000006.1:111106626-111316626 GCA_036927795.1 Iris macrosiphon | reverse complement strand
TATTCTTTGGACTTCAGGCGAGTACATTCTCTGATAGTTTATCATTTATGATATCCTCTATGTTCATTGTATCTAGTGTAGATATCCATGTTTCTTTACATGATGGTTATACGGTTTGGTATATCTAGATCTCGTCATGAGATGTTATTCCTTGTATATGGTGTATCTTGTGCAAGTCTTGTTTCATTGATTATCTTGTGCATGTACAGACACTGATTCTCGAGGAGATTTGCTACCTTCCTAGAGAATCCCGTGCCATAGCATACCATGGTTGGATCTATTATACCAGTCGGGGGTGGAGAGTATTTAGTATAGATATGTGATCATACCTTCATGTGCAAGTATTATTTTCCTATGAGTGTTGGTCATACACCGCACGTATGACTAACCAGGCCATTATTCCTGTACAAGTTTTCTTGTGCAAGTTCCCAAGCCGATCACATGTTAAAGCTAGTGCTCACTCACTTAGTCATTAGTATTCTTGTTCATTGACATATTGTTCATTATTGTATTTATTCCAGAATTTCCTTATTGTGTATCTCTTGTATCTATTGTTGCATCTTGTATATTCACATCTATTTACTGTTACATAGTTTTTATCATTGATTAGAACTGCTATTATAGATGTACTCTGCTCCTTTCCTGACTGGATATATTTTTTCTAGATGACACTAAGGATTGGTACCCTACACATTATGGACCTCAGGATGTTATGGGTTTAGAGTCAGAGACCCTGGCTCAGGAGGGACTTATCTCGACTGAGACAGATGACCCGGGATTAGTACCTTCTTAGTATTTCTTGTACTGGATTTGTCTCCAGTTTATTTGTTAGTATTCTTTCGGGCTCATTGATGTATTATTTTAGACTCATGAGTTGTATGTGACTATTCTATTCTTTATCATATTCGTGCTCGTTCCATCTTAGATTTGTGATTGAGTATACTGTTATTGTTGGTGGTTTATTATATTGCTAGATAGATTACCCAGACAGCGTTCTACCGCCGATTCTGCGGCGTAGGCTGGGCGTTGTTCCCGACTGGTACCCTTACACCGGGTGCGGGTCGTGACATATATTGAGATGACATTATATATTGTGAATCATTATTGTTAGATAGTATAGTAGACCTAGACATCGTTCTACTATACTAATAAGTATATATATATATATATATATATATATATATATATATATATATATATATATATATATATATATATATATATATATATATATATATATATATATATTCATATATACTCATACAAAAATTCCAGAATTACACTAATACATACCATTAAGCTAGCAACTGCTCAAGGGGTCTCCTACTTGAAATAAATTCGGAAAAATTCCTAATGGCCCCATTAATCCCCTAAGTTCACCAACACCTAAAATAAAAATTAATAAAAATCTATTTCTCCCAATTAGCACATAATTACTACAATTAAATTAATAATTAAAAAATAATAATAAATACGGTTTCTAGGAATAGGGGTTTTACAACATGATCCTGAAACAAACTGGGATAACCACTTTCCATATTCTGACTCAATTTAATAATAACTTTTTTTTTATTTACACTGCTGGAAATTAAATGGGTTTTGCTATGACTACAACCCTCTTACAACCAAATGGGGTTACAACCGCCACATGGTCGACCTCCATATACTTGTCACGACCCGCACCAATGTAGGAGCACAAGTACGTAAGTACATCCAACCTACGCTGCAATATCGATGGTAGAACGATGTCTAGGTCTACTATACTATCTAACAATAATGATTCATAATATATAATGTTATCTCAATATATGTCACGACCCGCACCCGGTGTAAGGGTACCAGTCGGAAACAACGCCCAGCCTATGCCGCAGAATCGGCGGTAAAACACTGTCTGGGTAATCTATCTAGCAATATAATAAACCACCAACAATAATAATATACTCAATCAGAGATCTAAGATGGAACGAGCACGAATATGATAAAGAATATAATAGTCACATACAACTCATGAGTCTAAAATAATACATCAATGAGCCCGAAAGAATACTAATAAATAAACTGAAGACAAATCCAGTACAAGAAATACTAAGAAGGTACTAATCCTGGGTCATCTGTCTCAGTCGAGATAAGTCCCTCCTGAGCCAGGGTCTCTGACTCTAAACCCACAACATCCTGAGGTCCATAATGTGTAGGGAACCAATCCTTAGTGTCATCTGAAAAAAATATATCCAGTCAGGAAAGGAGCAGAGTACATCTATAACAGCAGTTCTAATCAATGATAAAAACTATGTAACAGTAAATAGATGTGAATATACAAGATGCAACAATAGATACAAGAGATACACAATAAGAAAATTCTGGAATAAATACAATAATGAATAATATGTCAATGAACAAGAATACTAATGACTAAGTGAGTGAGCACTAGCTTTAACATGTGATCGGCTTGGGAACTTGCACAAGAAAACTTGGACAGGAATAATGGCCTGGTTAGTCATACGTGCGGTGTATGACCAACACTCACAGGAAAACAATACTTGCACATGAAGGTATGATCACATATCTATACTAAATACTCTCCACCCCCGACTGGTATAATAGATCCAACCATGGTATGCTATGGCACGGGATTCTCTAGGAAGGTAGCAAATCTTCCCGAGAATCAGTGTCTGTACATGCACAAGATAATCAATGAAACAAGACTTGCACAAGATACACCATATACAAGAAATAACATCTCATGACGAGATCTAGATATACCAAACCGTGTAACCATCATGTAAAGAAACATGGATATCTACACTAGATACAATGAACATAGAGGATATCATAAATGATAAACTATCAGAGAATGTACTCGCCTGAAGTCCAAAGAATAGTCTCACCGATGTCTAATACGGTGCCTCGAAGACCTAGATATGGAATACAACATCAATACAAGTTTTCGAAAAGAAAATAAGTTAAACTAGTCAACTTCTAGGTCAATAAGTCAATTCTAAGTCAAAAGTCAAACTAAGTCAACTCTAAGGTCACTATGGTCAACTATGGTCAAACTATGGTCAACTACCTATTTCTAGGTTACACAAGTCTAACACAAAGATATTGGGTTCAAATACTAAAGTTTAGGTCATAAAACCCATATCTTAAATACTAGGATACCGTATCTCCGGATACGTAAATCCAAAAGAAAAACATCACATACAAATACCAAAATAATATTATTAAATAAAATCTTAAAGACAAATATTAAATAGGTACCTGGGTTTTGAATCAACTTGGTATAACAACATAAACCCATAATCTTGATACCCAAACCCAATACCTTGGGTATCCCCAATTACCTTGGTACTTACCTTGGTATCTCAAGGTAATACCCCAAACTTGTTTATACTAACTACCCGTAATATACATACACACTATACTATTTATTATACACATAGTATACTATAAATACTATAGTATACAAGAAATATATTTACATATATAAAAAATACCATATACATATATATATATATCTATATATATAAATATCAAAAGATAGAAAAACTGCCAAACCGTCGCTAAAACCCTGCCTGCTATCGCTGAAGACTGCTGTTGATGCTGATAAACTGCTGTTTTAGTGACAGTTTTCTGTAACTGTCGCCAAAGTGGTCGCTCAAGCTCCTGATACGCTGCTGATACTGTTGCTGTTTAAGCGACAGTTTTCTGCAATTGTCGCCAACTGTTGTCGCTGTTTCTCCTCTGCTGCTGCTGCTGTGTTACTGCTGCTGCGACACTTGCTGTTATCGCTAAAGCGGCTGCTACTGCTGCTATTTCTGCCTACTGTTGCTGCCTTTCAGCGACGCTCTTGCCCGCTGTCACTAATACGTATATATATATATATATATATATATATATATATATATATATATATATATATATATATATATATATATATATATATTTATAGTTATATATATGTATCACTATGTATGTTACTATATATATATATACACCATATGCATAATTACTACCAATAACTATACATACACCATCACATAGAATTATGTACATAATACACCTGGTAACATACATAGTGATACATATATATATATATATGTGTGTGTGTGTGTGTGTGTGTGTGTGTGTGTGTGTATGTATGTATGTACATATAATCATTCCCCATATATAACACATATTATATAAATATAATCATAACACATGTAATTATACTTAACATATATATATATATATATATATATATATATATATATATATATATATATATATATATATATATATATATATATATATGTAGAAGAATAGTTACATACAATATATACACCTATAGTATATACATAGATACATAGATCTAAGACACAAAATTAGATAAATATATATACACCACCTTATACATAAATACAATTACATTCTTCATGAAATAAGAACACAAGAATAGATCTACATATAATTTGCACAAACACATGGAGAGTATCACGCCGTATCCCACTAGATCTAGGATACGCATGTGACACGAGTCCACCACACATCCACATGTACCCCGAAGGACACAAACAAGTCACATATATTATTTATGAACAATACGGAGAGTCAAATACAAATCTACGTGTCCGTGTTAAAATGTGACATGTACAAAGTCCCGTATCGAAGGAAAATCCCCCAAATCAACATGTATCACCAAATTGATGGGATACGACCTACACGTACCCAATTGTGGACATAACACTAGTCCCAAATACACAAGCACATGCCAAATTGATCTATAGGACTAATTGACACACACAACAATTATCAATCTCGGAATTCCTCCAAAATTGACACAAAAAGTACCATAACTTTCACAATAGGCCTCCTATGAACACAAAATTAAATCCTATGGGTAGCCTATGCATATAGGTTGATTTTTCATGGTTAAATCTTAGATTTAGAATCTAATTTAAGGGAAAAACTGAATTGTATCTATTGGGAGATGAATTTCCAATGCAACCTCCAAATATGATAAAATTGGCCTCCAACTTGTAGATCTTTGCTCTTCTTTGCAGATTCTTGCTTCCTCCTTCTAGATCCTTACTCCACTAGTCTCTAATGATAATTTGGAAAGGAAATAGAATATAATTTAGTGGGAAAATAAAGTGGGAATGAAGGAATTTGGTTGAGAGAATTTCTAGATCTAATTTTCAAATGAAAGGAGGAGAGAGAAATTTATTCCCCCTCTCTATATAGGCCGGCCCCCCTTTCCCCTTCCTCGCTACTATGAATTATCCAATATACCCCTTGGGGCCTCTCATGAAGAAATAATTAAGGAGGAAAGCTTCTAGTCTAATGGTTTAATTAATTTAATCTATCTCCTTAACAATGGGCTTTCTAAATGGGCTAAATTCTATCAATTAATACATGTTGGTCCATGAGTCTAAACTAAACTTGTTAGGTCCACTAACACAAGTCCAAAATAAATAAATAACATCTAACAACAATTAAATAATACAATAAATAATTATTTACCATGAACAATATTTAATTAAATATGAAATTACTAAAATACCCTTTCCTAGAAAATGTGGTAGTGACAAGTCTACCCTCCTTAACATATTTTTGTCCTCGAAATTCAAGGACGAAAACTACCCCCAGAAAATAACAGAACATAGCAAAAGAACATAACTAAAGAACATAACTAGCTATGAAAGAATATAACATAATTAGGAAAGAACATACCTCAAAGTACAAATAAATATGGATAACGCTCTCGCATTTCATCCTCTCTCTCCCAGGTAGACTCCCCCAAAGAGTGATGCCTCCATGCGACGCGTACCAAAGGAATAGTCTGGTTTCTCAGCACCTTCTCTCTCTGATCCAGAATCTCAACTGGCTATTCTGGATAGCTAAGAGTAGGGCCCACCTCTATCTCTGAGTGATCCAATACATGACTAGAATCTGCCACATAACGTCTCAACTGCGACACGTGAAACACGTTATGCACTCCCTCTAATGCAGGTGGCAAGTCTAGCCTATAAGCAACTGCATCGACCCTCTCTAGAATAATGAAAGGTCCGATGAATCGTGTACTAAGCTTTCCGCCTCCACCGAAGTAAATCGTGTCTCGTGTCGGAGAAATCCTTAGAAATACCAAACCACACACATAGAACAAAATATATCCTTAAGAACTTAATCTATAACAAACAACCAATAACAAGCACAAAACAAAATCTAAAACTATACATCAAACTCCAAAGGTCTCCGGTGGCTATCAGCCCAATGCCGCTGTCTGTCCTGTGCCACACGAAGTCTGTCTCTGATCAACCGAACCTTCTCTGCTGCATCTACAACCATCTCTGGCCCAAGAAAAACCCTCTATCCAATATTGTCCCATGACAAGGGAGTACGACACCTTCGACCGTACATAGCTTTAAAAGGTGAAATCTCTATACTAGCCTAGTAGTTGTTGTTATAAGCAAACTCTACCAAATGGAGATGGTCCTCCCAAGAACCCCCAAAATCTAGTACACAAGTGTGCAACATATTCTCGAGAGTCTGAATAGTCCTCTACGACTGTCCATCTGTCTGGGGATGATATGCAGTACTAAACTTGAGCTGAGTGCCCAAACTCTCCTGCAAACTCCTCCAGAAATGAGAAGTAAAACGACTATCTCGATCCGAGACTATGCTGACGGGAACTCCATGTATCCTAACGATCTGTCTCACATTCATCTCTGCTAGCTTCTCCGTAGACAAACCTACCTTGAAAGGCAAAAAGTGGGCCGACTTGGTCAACCTATCAACGATGACCCAAATTGTGTCTTTCCCTCCTGGAGATCATGGAAGTCCGGACACAAAACCATAGTAATGTGCTCCCACTTTCACTCTGGAATGGATAATGGCTGAAGTAAATCTCCTGTCCTCTGTCTCTCAGCTTTTACCTGCTGGCACACTAAGCATCTGGATACCAACTGTGTCACTCCCTCTTCATGCCATACCACATATACTCTCTCGTATATTCCGATACATCTTGTTGGCACCTGGATGTATGGAATACTGAGAGCGATGCACTTTCTGCAATACCTCCTCACACAGCTCTCCACTAGGCACACACAATCTAACTCCATGCCTCAAGGATCCATCCTCAGCAATGGTGAAATCATCCTCCAATCCTGCTCTCACCTGAGCTCTGATACTCCTCAGAGGTACATCCTCGTACTGTGCTGTCTTGATCCTATCCATCAAATCAGAATGTATCTGCAATCTCCATATCTGCTTAGCATAACCAGGAACTATCACCTCAATGCCCAAGCTCTCCAAGTCCTCCAGTAAATATCGATCCTGCGTCAAGAATATAGCTACCGGATACCTACTCAAAGCATCGGCAACTACATTAGCTTTTCCAGGATGATACTGCAAAGATATATCAAAATCCTTCATCAGTTCCAACCACCGACGCTGCCTTATGTTCAACTCCTTCTGCTTGAAAATGTAGTTCAAGCTCTTGTGGTCTGTGAAGATCTCCACACGCTCTCCATACAAATAATATTTCCTCAACTTCAGGGCGAAGATGACTGCTGCCAACTCCAAATCGTGGGTAGGATAGTTCTTTTCATGAGGACACAATTGCCTGGATGCATAGGCAATCATTTTCCTATTTTGCTGAAGAACACAACCCAAACCTTTCTCCGATGCATCACTATAAATAGTAAAACCTCTAGACCCTGATGGCAACGTCAAAATATGAGTGGACGTCAACCACTTCTTCAATTCCTTAAAAGTAATCTGGCAATCCTCTGTCCAAACAAACTCTACATCCTTCCTGGTGATTCTGGTCATCGGCTCGGTAATCCTCAAAAAATTATGTACAAACTTCCTGCAGTAGCCTGCCAATCCCAAGAAACTCCTGGTCTTTTCTACCAAACTCGAGGTCTTCCAAGATTCCACTGCCGCAATCTTCTTCGGATCCACTGAAATACCATCACCAGTCACAACATGCCCCAAGAATTCTACCTTTTCCAGGAAAAACTCACACTTGGACAACTTTCCATACAGCTTCTCCTTCCTTAGCACATCCAACACAATCCTCAAATGCTCCTCACGCTCCTCCGGTGTCTTCGAGTATATGAGTATGTCGTCGATAAACAGCACCATAAACTTGTCAAGGTACAGATGGAATACCTTGTTCATCAAGTTCATAAATATCGCCAGTACATTAGTCAAACCAAACAGCATCACCATAAACTCGTACTGACTATATCGAGTTCTAAAAGCAGTCTTCGGTATGTCCACTGGCTTCACCTTCACCTGATGGTAGCCTGATCTCAAATCTATCTTAGAAAATACCTTGGCACCACTCAACTAATCGAACAGATCATCAATCCGTGGCAAAGGTTACTTATTCTTGATAGTGAGATTATTCAAAGCCCTGTAATCAATGCACATGCGCACTGATCCATCCTTCTTCGGTACAAACAATACCGGGGCTCCCCACGGTGAAGAACTCGATCTGATAAACCCCTTATCTTGCATTTCGTCCACCTTCTTCTTCATCTCGACCAGCTCGTTGTTGTTTACTCTATAGACATGTTGTGAAATTGGTTCTGCACCTGGTACCAAGTCTATAGAGAATTCAACATCTCGATCTGGCGACAACCTTGGCAATTCCTCAGGAAACACATCCAAGAATTCTGCTATCAACAGATGCGGCAACTCTTTGTCTTCCCCCATAGCTTCACAAATAATGCCTTCTCCATGCTCCGCAGCTCCTTTAGCAAACTCGAACTCTGGCTCTCCTGGCGGCCCAAATAAAACTCTACCTCCTCTACAATCTATGCTAGTACGGTGCCTACTCAACCAATCCATCCTGAGTACAATGTCGTAGCTTGGAAGTGACATTACAAGTAGACACACACTCAACTCCCAGCCTCCCAGAGTAACTCTCCGATCCTTGCAAATATCATTAACCAGGATAATGCCTCCCCCGGTCATGATCTTGCAAGTTCTAAGCAAAGACTCAGCTACCAAACCATGCTTCAGAGCAAAAGAAACAGATACAAAACTATAGGAAGCACCACTATCAATCAAAGCTAAAGCTGGAATGGAATCAAGAAGAATAGAACCGGATATGACATATCCGGTGGATTCGTCCTCCTCGACGGTCATAGCAAATGCTCGTCCCTGACGTGCATCTCCCTGCTGCTGATGCTGGACAAAATGCTGTTGCTATGTCAGAAGCGGTCCCCTTGGCTGTACTGCAGGTTGTCTCGTCTGTACCTTCGGAGCTGAAGTTGCTCCCTGAACTGCACGACGAGGACACTCTCTCATCTGATGCCCTTCAGTACCACAATACAAATAAACTCCCAACCTCTTCCTGCAAACTTTCCAGATATAGCTGTCTTTGTGCAGAAGTAGCAGAAAGATTGCTGTAACTATCTCTAGTGCTGTGGTGCCTGATGAAAAGGTGCCCTAGCTGGAGTATGGTGCTGTTGCTGCTGCTGGAAAGGCCTGGACTGAAAATGAGAACGTTTTATAGATATTGTACTGCTGTTGACCCCCAGAAAAGAATCACGGTCTCTCTTGGGCTTCAAACCCAACACCCGCTCAACCTTGCATTCCTCCGCAAGTATCATCGAGTATGTCTCATAAAAAGACAGAATAAGGATCTTCACTTCCCAGTTTAGACCCTTACGAAAACGAATAGCCCGAACCTCCGGCTCTCTTACCAGATACTCTGCAAATTAGCTTAACCTACCGAACTTCGCAGCGTACTCCTCCACAGACATGCTCCCCAAAATGAGACTCTCAAACTGCATCCCCAAGTCTAGCCTGTCTGCCCGAGCGAAAAACTTTTTCTTGAAAAGGTCCTTGAATACCTCCCAAGACTGTCCCGCGTCAACAAGAATCGGCTCATTCCTGAACCAAGTACGAGCAACGTCGAACAGTTGAAGTCCTACCGCCTTAACCTTCAGATCCTTAGAAAGACGGGACACCCTTATAAGATGCTTAATGTCCTCGAGCCAATCATCAGCATAGACGATGCCCTCCGTCCCCTTAAATACCCTAGGCTCCAGCTTCTTGAAGTCCTAAATGTTGCCTGGCCGAAGCTGAGCAACCTGAGGAACAACTTGCTGCTGGACCGAAACTCCTCTTTCGACTACGGCATGAGCAAGCTGATGAGCACTCTCAATGCCCTGCCGTAAAATATCGGTCTGCCTCTGATGTGCCTCTGACTGAGCCCTTTGTGCCTCGAGCATCTCATAAAATAGTAAAAACATCTGTGTCGCCTCTGCTGGCATAGAAGGTGGAGGTGGAAGCCCCTCAGATACAGCTGGCACAGTCCTCTGAGTAGGTGGTGGACCTCCAAAAGCAACTGACACTCCAATCACCGGAGAAGTGACTGGTGCAGGCCCTCGGGATGTCGCTGACCTCTCAGAAACTGCCTTTCCTGCTGCTATCTAGTCTTAGGCGGCATCCTGAGACAAAGCGAAAGAAAGAATCAATATGGCACATGATGTAAGACACTCAAGGAAAGGACAGTTTAAAAGATCAAGTATCAATATCAAAGAAGAATAGCTGAATCAAAAGAATTTTCCTAGATGTGATTGAGTATTCTCAGCCTATAGCCTATATCCTATCGCGGGCTCGCAGTAGTAGAACTAAATCGTCGTACTACCACGACATCGCATAACTTGCAAAGCTAGACCTGTATGGGCTACCACTAAAAATGTGTCACGACCCGCACCCGGTGTAAGGGTACCAGTCGGGAACAACGCCCAGCCTACGCCACAGAATCGACGGTAGAACGCTGTCTGGGTAATCTATCTAGCAATATAATGAACCACCAACAATAATAATATACTCAATCACAGATCTAAGATGGAACGAGCATGAATATGATAAAGAATAGAATAGTCAAATACAACTCATGAGTCTAAAATAATACATCAATGAGTCTGAAAGAATACTAACAAAAAAGCTGGAGACAAATACAGTACAAGAAATACTAAGAAGGTACTAATCCCGGGTTATCTGTCTCAGTCGGGATAAGTCCCTCCTGAGCCAGGGTCTCTGACTCTAAACCCACAATATCCTGAGGTCCATAATGTGTAGGGTATCAGTCCTCAGTGTCATTTGAGAAAAATATATTCAGTCAAGAAAGGAGCAGAGTAAATCTCTAACAGCAGTTCTAATCAATGATAAAAATTATGTAACAGTAAATAGATGTGAATATACAAGATGCGACAATAGATACAAAATAAGGAAATACTGGAATAAATATAATAATAAACAATATGTCAATGAACAAGAATAATAATGACTAAGTGAGTGAGCACTAGCTTTAACATGTAATCGGCTTAAAACTTGCACAAGAAAACTTGTACAAAAATAATGGCCTAGTTAGTCATACGTGCGGTGTATGACCAACACTCACAGGAAAACATTACTTGCACAGGAAGGTATGATCACATATCTATACTAAATACTCCCCACCCCCGACTGGTATAATAGATCCAACCATGGTGTGCTATGGCACGGGATTCTCTAGGAAGGTAGCAAATCTCCCCGAGAATCAGTGTCTGTACATGCACAAGATAATCAATGAAACAAGACTTGTACAAGATACACCATATACAAGGAATAACATCTCATGACGAGATCTGGATATACCAATCCGTGTAACCATCGTGTAAAGAAACATGGATATCTATACTAGATACAATGAACATAGAGGATATCATAAATAAGAAACTATCAGAGAATATACTCGCCTAATGTCCAAAGAATAGTCTCACCGATGTCTGATACGGTGCCTCGAAGATCTAGATATAGAATACAATATCAATACAAGGTTCCGAAAAGAAAATAATTTAAACTAGTCAACTTCTAGGTCAATAAGTCAATTCTAAGTCAAAAGTCAAACTAAGTCAACTCTAAGGTCACTATGGTCAACTGTGGTCAAACTATGGTCAACTACCTATTTCTAGGTTGCACAAGTCTAACACAAAGATATTGGGTTCAAATACTAAAGTCTAGGTCACAAAACCAATATCTTAAATACTAGGATACTATATCTCCGGATACGTAAATCCAAAAGGAAAACATCACATACAAATGCCAAAATAATATTATTAAATAAAATCTTAAAGACAAATATTAAATAGGTACCTTGGTTTTGAACCAACTTGGTATCACAACATAAACCCATAATCTTGATACCCAAATCCAATACCTTGGGTATCCCCAATTACCTTGGTACTTACCTTGGTATCTCAAGGTAATGCCCCAAACTTGTTTATACTAACTATCCGTAATACACATACACACTATACTATTTATTATATACATAGTATACTATAAATACTATAGCGTACAAGGAATATATTTACATATATAATAAGTACCATATACATATATATATCTATATATAAATAAATATCAAAAGATAGAAAAACTGTAAAACCGTCGCTAAAATCCTGCCTGCTGTCGCTGAAGACTGTTGTTGATGCTGATAAACTGCTGTTTTAGTGACAGTTTTCTGCAACTGTTGCCAAAGCCGTCGCTAAAGCTCCTGATACGCTACTGAAACTACTATTGTTTAAGCGACAATTTTCTGCAATTGTCGCCAACTGCTGTCGTTGTTTCTCCTACTACTGCTGCTGCTGTGTTACTGCTGCTGTGACACTTGTTGCTGTCGCTAAAGTGGCAGCTGCTGCTGCTATTTCTGCCTACTGTTGCTGCTTTTCAGCGACGCTCTTGCCCGATGTCACTAATACATATATATATATATATATATATATATATATATATATATATATATATATATATATATATCACATAGGATTATGTACATAATACACCTAGTAACATACATAGTGATACATATATATAACTATACATATATATATGTATGTACATATAATCATTCCCCATATATAACACACATTATATAAATATAATCATAACACATATAATTATACTTAACATATACATATATATATATATATATACTACAATATATATACATGTAGAAGAATAGTTACATACAATATATACACCTATAGTATATACATAGATACATAGATCTAAGACACAAAATTACATAAATATATATACACCACCTTATATATATATATATATATATATATATATATATATATATATATATATATATATATATATACAATTACATTCTCTATGAAATAAGAACACAAGAATAGATCTACATATAATTTGCATAAACACATGGAGAGTATCACACCATATCCCACTAGATCTAGGATACGCATGTGACACGATTCTACCACACATCCAAACGTAACCCGAAGGACACAAATAAGTCATATATATTATTTATGAACAATACGAAGAGTCAAATACAAATCTACTTGTCCGTGTCAAACTATGACATGTACAAAGTCCCGTGTCGGAGGGAAAATCTCCAAATTAACACGTATTACCTAATTGATGGGATACGACCTACACGTATCCAATTATGGACATGACACTAGCCCCAAACACACAACATATGCCAAATTGATCTATAGGACCAATTGACAAACAAAACAATTGTCAATCTCGGAATTCCCCCAAAATTGACACAAAAAGCACCCTAACTTTCACAATATGCCTCATATGAACACAAAACCAAATTCTATGGGTAGCCTATGCATATGGGTTGATTTTCCATGGTTAAATCTCATATTTAGAACCTAATTTAAGGGGAAAAAACTGAATTATACCTATTGGAAGATGGATTCCCAATACAACCTCCAAATATGATAAAATTGGACTCCAACTTGTAGATCCTTGCTCCTCTTTGTCGATCCTTGCTTCCTCCTTCTAGATCCTTGCTCCACTAGTCTCCAATGGTGATTTGGAAAAGAATTGGGATAAAATTTGGTAGAAGAATGAAGTGAGAATAAAGGAATTTGGTTGAGGGAATTTCTAGATCTAATTTTTAAATGAAAGGAGGAGAGAGAAATTTATTCCCCCTCTCTATATAGGTCGGCCCCCCTTTCTCCTTCCTCAAGCTACTATGAATTGTTCAATATACCCCTTGGGGCCTCTCATGAAGAAATAATTAAGGAGAAAAGCTTCTAGTCTAATGGTTTAATTAATTTAATCCATCTCCTTAACAATGGACTTTCTAAATTGGCTAAATTCTATCGATTAATACATGTTGGTCCATGAGTCTAAACTAAGCTTGTTAGGTCCACTAAAACAAGTCCAAAATAAATAACTAACATCTAACAACAATTAAATAATACAATAAATAATTATTTACCATTCACAATATTTAATTAAATCTAAAATTACTAAAATACCCTTTCCTAGAAAATATGGTAGTGACAATATATATATATATATATATGAATATTCAATCACAAGAATATATAAGAAAGAAATAATGCACAAATATGATATAAAAGAATCCAAGAGAAGTCTAGAAATATACATCCCAATTCTCCGTCAATAAGTCTAAGAATCTAGCCATACTCAACAATAATATAAGTCTAAAAAACAATATATCAATGTCTCAAAGCTGGAAACAAATTCAGTCCAATATAAAAATACTAAACTAGCTAAGTCACTACCAGCTGTGTCTCATCTATGAGGACTAGCTCTCCTGAAACACTCTGACTCCATGGTAAGTTAGATATCAGCTCTCCAAAATAATACTGAAAAATATTATCCAGTCAGGATTGGAGCAAAGCACATAAACTAACAATAATTCTATTTAAATTGATAAAGACTACAAAATAGCGAGTAACAAATATACATGATAGAAATATAATACTGGTAATGTAAGGAAGCAGGAGAAACATCAATCACAGTGAAATAATCAACAGTGAGTAAGAAGGTGAATATCAGTCTCATCAAGTATAAGCTGAAATAGAAGAATAAAGTAAACTAGCTAAGTGTTTAAAATATTAGTTTGTTATGTAGTCGGCTTAGGACAAGATCAGGCTCTACCATACATGATTGGCTATGCAAGTGTACGGGTAAGGGATCAGGTCAATCATGTATGATTGACTATGCATAAGTACAAGTAAGGGGATCAGGCCATCCAAATATGAGAGCTATGCACAAGTAATAAGATCAGGGTAGACCCTGCGTATGGTGAGGGTGAGCTATGCACAAGTAGGTGGGTTATGATCACATAACTATATAATACTTTTCCCATCCCCCGACTAGTATAGTGGATCCAACCATGACACGTTACGACACATGATTCATAGAGCATGAGGCCAACCAGCTCCTGAATCGGTGTCTGTATATGTACAGAAATAACAGGACATGTATAGGATCCTCAAGAAAATAACATCTAATGACGGAATCCAGAATATACTAATCCGTGTATCATCATGTCAGGAATTAAGTACAATACTACAAAACTGATATCATAATAATCATCAAATAATAAAAACTGTCAGAGAATATACTCGACTGTGGTTCAGAGCAATAAATGTTAAACTATGTCTGAACTGGTGTCACATTAACCTATATATGATATATCAAGGTCAAATAGTATTTTAAAGTCAACAATATATTTAAATAACTCAAAACTAGATTTTTAGGTCAAAACTAGGTCACAATAGTCAAACTAGGTCAAATATAGGTCAACACAGACAAACTATGTCATTTCCTAGTTTCTAGGTTGATTTTACCTATTTACAAGGTTTATAAAGTTATACTAGGTCTTAACCAGTCAGTATTTAGTTTTTAGGTGCTAACTAGGTCAAATTAGTCAATACTAGTTAATACTAGGCTAATACTAGGTTTCTAGGCTATACTAATAAGTTACTAGCATATATTACCCTAATATATAATTTTACCTAAAATTTCTAGCAATACCTTGGCCTATAGCTATTTATCTTACCCCGTATCACGGTATCTTAACCTGTATCACACATTTACCTAATACATTAGCCCGTATCTCTAATACCTTAACTATTAGTCAATACCTTATTTCTAGGGTCAATAACTTTGCTAAACTAGTTTTATAGTCCATACTAGTCAATACCTTGCTAATATCCAAGTTTCTATAGTAATACCTTAGACGTATCACCAATACCTCAATTATAAGACAATACTGTCCTAATACTAGGTTTCTAGTCTATACTAGTTAATACCTTGCTAATATCCAAGTTTCTAGAATAATACCTTAGTCATATCACCAATACCTCAACTATGGATCAATACCTTGCAAATACTAGGTTTCTAGTCCATACTAGTCAATACATTACTAATATCCAAGTTTCTAGACTAATACCTTAGCCGTATCACCAATACCTCAAATACGAGACAATACCTTCCTAATACTAGGTTTCTAGTCCATACTAGTCAATACCTTGCTAATATCCAAGTTTCTAGACTAATACCTTAGCCGTATGACCAATATCTCAACTATGCGTCAATACATTGGTAATACTAGGTTTTAAAGTCATACTAATTGGCTATGATATAATAATATTATATATACTATATAGATATACTAATATATACAATAAATTAGTCTAACACTTAATACCTAGCCAATACCTTAGTATTATCTTATTACCTAGCTATTACCTTAATATTACCTCATTACCTAGCTTTTACCTTAGTATTATCTCGTATCCTAGTTTTTAGACTAATACCTTCGCTAATACCATTACCTTGACAAATATCCAATACCTTAACTCATACTTTGGTACCTAACCCATTACCCAAGCTAGAGACTACCCTTACTATGGTATCTTAATCCAATACCTAATATCATAACCTTATCTTAGTATCCTAGTATTACTTCATACTAGTTCTAATATTTTGTTATCTTGGTATTCTAAATACCTGGATACATCCTAGGATATCACACTCTAATTTTTTTCACACATATCTCACTTGTTTGTATATGGTACCATGATACCACATTAGGTATCATATGATACCAACCCCTAAGATACTAACCCATGACCATAATCTACACTTACCTTACGTCCAAGATACTCACCCTACTCTTAGCACTTGACATCTTGATATTATCCATTACCTAGTTCTAATACCTAATATCTTAATATCTTGACCAATACCTTATCCTCCTAGATACTTACCCAACTAACTCTAACACTAATACTTGATACCAAATATGATACCTTACTCAAGCCCCAATACTCACTTACCCTCACTCATGATACTTAAATGTCATGATACCAATATCCTCATGGTACCAAGTATCACACTAGTACCTTGCCCCAAACTCTAATACCTTGACACATAATTACCTATACTTGGCTCACTTGATAACCACTTGTATCAACACTAACACACACACTAACTAACACCTATTGCCTAACACTTATATATATATATATATATATATATATATATATATATATATATATATATATATATATATATATATATATATATATATATATATATATATATCTGTGTGTGTGTGTGTGTATGTGTGTTATCATACATATACTTGACAATATATAATACCTACACTCACTTGATATCCATACTACCTAGGCCATAGGAAACACAAAATGCCTATGTCGTATAGTCAGTTATCTACTTGTAACCAATACTACACCTAGTAGACATTTTAAATAAATTTTAGGGTTAAAATATGTCATATTTCTTCATATTATCTTTCCAAAACTTTAAATGGATCGTATTTTCGTGTCCGAAAGCTCCCAAAATCACAAAAATACTGAAATACGTCCATCTTTTGGATACCTGACACTCAAATAGTTTTACAGAAAGTTTCAAAATAAATTTTGTCTATTAATTTATATATTTGGAAATCTAACTTCGATACGGTTCTTTTAAAAAAAATTGGAGACCAATTAGAGTCCTGAGTTAGGCGTTATGGCATTTCTAAGTTGTTAAGGCTGCTAAAAATGAGACTGAATACTACGATAAATTTGGGTTATTTTGGACAAAAGAACAAATGTATACACCAAATTTACCAAATCTACCTATACGTATCATGGCGTATCTTGATACAGACTCTACGTGTCCAATTTTGGACACAAAAACACCTTCACACCATCAAATAAATATCAATAGTACTCATTAGGACACAATACACACACTCAATGGACACAATTAGGATTTTTCCCAAACTGAGCCCCAAAATCATGACATTAAATTTGATCTACCAAATTGAGGGCTCCTAGTGCCTAGATCTACCATTAGAAAGTCAAATCAAACAATGGAAAGGTTCCTACATGACCAAGGGGTATTCCTAACCATGAATTTGATGAAATTGAGAGAAATACCTAGTATTTTGGTAGCCTCTTTGGAGAATTTTGAATTTGGACACGTAAGGGATGAGTCGGACACGATCTCCTAGCAAGCTCCTCTCATATGGATCTCCTTGTGCTATCTAATGCTCTAGGCCTTCATGATGGTGAGAATGAGTTGAATTAGAAGTGGATTGAGTGAAATTGATAGAAAATTGGGTTTGCTTGGGTAAGAAAAAGCTTTGGAAAAAATGAGGCTAATGAGTGAAATAAAATGAATGGATGAGCCATAAATTGAACTTATCTCTTATAGCAAGGTTTGGTCATGCTAAAATATCAAGTATACCCTCTTCATTTGTCATTAATGGAATCTAATTAACTAAAGGAAGGAATCTCTACAACTAAGAGAAATATTCTCTTTATGACAACTACACTTAATTAATTCTAATCACTAAAGTCATGACTAACAATAATTAGCACTAACTAACATTTGCAAATTCTAATTGGCCAGTCACTAACTAACACTAATATAATTCTAGGCAACCACTAATATAAATAATAAATAAAAATTTAACAACATGCAAAATAACCAAAATATTCCTATGGTGAAAAGTGGTAGTTACAATCCTATCCCCCTTAGAAAAATTTTGTCCTCGAAAATTAAGGATAAAAGTAGACACGAACTGAAAGGATAACTCATGGTCTTGAAGATAATCTCGTCTCCTTTCTTCTAACTGGTTATAATCTATTCATCTTAATCCTGGCTATAGTCAAACCCTCATCTAACCATGGTCCAAGAAAGTCCTACCTACAATCATACAATATATAATTATATTGAAAAAGAATATTCATATATGCATGGTTATGGTCTCTATCTGTCATGATATTGCAGTCTCTATAAATGGTATACTACTCACTATACTAACTATATAGCACAAAATTACTAAAGCAACTATAAGATACTAAGGAATCAATCAAATCAATAGATGAAAAAAGGACAGAAAGAGAGAACATTACTTGCTAACCCATCACATGGAGCGTCGGTCGCTCGACTGTCATTTCAAAAGCCCCGCCCTGCTGGGGTGTCTCCCTCTACTGATGTTGGACATTTGCGATGCCACAGGTGGCCTAGCTAGATTCCTTACATATCTCTGATACTTACTCCAGTTATTCACTAAACATCAATTTACCCAAAAATACTTAATATCAAGGGTTACCATTTCTAATACTAATGATATACTATGGTTCTAGGCTATTGACACACTTAACACACTGGCACGTACCACTAAGGATACTATACTAAGACTTCTAAGTTACTATCTATAGGATACCTATCCAAAATTTTGACACTATCTATAACATGGCACTAACTTCTATACATGACACTCATGGATACTCTCCTACTAAGGTACTCAAGGATCTCTTCTATATCTATTACACTAACCACTAGGTTACCCATTTCTTGAATGCTTCTGATACTTGAGATGCTCTACATTTGGACACAAATACTCCTCCTATCTTGGTATCCTGATACTAACCAATACACTGACACTTAATAATTCCTCTAGTCCAATCACCAATACATTGGTATTAATATAAACATATAAGATACTTCTACCCACTGAACTTACTCTCACACAAGTTACTCCTCCTATTCTCTCTACCTTGAATACCTGCACTCCTACTCCAAAATATACTCTACATCAGTATTACATTGGTACACTAACTGATATTGTCACACTCAAGATATTCACCGACACTAAGCTGATACACTACACATACCACATAATACTCATTTTAAACCTGATGCACCCTAGACTCTTGCACTCTCTAGGCACCCTCACTAACTCCATAACTGTCCTCGATTTATACACTTAATAATCTATGATACCTTCTTAACACTAACCTGCCTACTAGTACACTATTAATACTTCTGATACTAAACTCCCATTACATGATACTCATGAAACACCCATACTTGTACGTCGCTTCACCACTCATGCTCTCACTCACATCACTCACTAACACATCCATACCCCCATGTACTAGGTGATATACCCATACTAGACACATACATGTGCACTCACATCTACCATCAGTAATGTACAATTCCCAACATATAGCACAAATCCTTTTACCTAGCACAATACATACTAATACTATCACACTCACCTATACACTTAAGGGTATCACTCTAATATGGCACACTCACTAATACCTCTCCTGAATACACATTATTTTACTCACAACACAACCAAGTATCAAGTACCAAATATAATATCATGCTCCATTGGTATCCAAACACAAATTTTTATGATAATTAATTGATACATGGATCACTCAACTATATGAATCTATATCTATCTAACACATACATGATGACATGATTACAAACATCTAGAATCATAAACTAATACCATATTCTGTCTCTACCATTGGTACAAATACTAACTATACTGACACCTACCATAGAACTTTTGCTACAAAGATACTGTACTATGAGTCACTTTTAGGCTTATACGCTGATGTCTAATGCTCACATACCATACTAGGAACCACTATCAAACTCATAAGCTATACTCCTAACAATAAATACTGATACTAAATTAGACACAACCTATCTACAAGTGACCAAGCTACTGACTATATAGGGAACTTTAGGAAATAATAAAGTAAAGCTCTATAAGGAACTGAACTAGAGTCACTAAAGATATCTCTATCATGAGTTATAGGGTGATGTGACAAAACTCAATGATAACAAGGTTGAATGATAGAGACGATATTTTAAGAACCAATTTAAGATAAAATTTGATAATCATATATATCTATCATAAATAATGTTACACAGAATCCTTGCGACGCCAGTAAGCATATATGCGATAAACAATATAAGGTATGTACCTCTATAATCATGTTATCTATAATCCTCGCTGTGCCGACTAGTATAGCTGCAAAAAATTCTAAATTCTATAACTAAGATATGTACATCCAAAATCAGGGCTCTACATTTCCACCACGCCAGCTAGTATGGCTGCGATAAACTCTAGGCTCCATAACCAAGGCAGACAGTTATCTTTCTTATTATCCTTATTAAAATATGTTATTAGAATATACCTCAATTCAGTCCATAAAATTTATCTTGATACAAGAATCAAAGTTAACAAATAACATCAAGAATCAAATTCAACAATGAACAAGTACGAAAAAGGTGGAATTTTTTTTTGAAATAGAGTTTATAGTAAGATTCTCAAGGGCCATCACAGGAATCTTTCAAGAATCCTAATTTGTGATTGAGTCTTCTCTCATCCTATTAACCTGTCCTATATCCTATTATATCACAGGATCGCACTAGTACAACTAAGTCGTTGCACTACCACGATATCGTACTAATTTGTGAAGCCTGACCTGCATAGGCTACCACAAAAACGTGTCACGACCCGCACCCGATATAGGTGCACAAGTATGTCGGTACATCCAGCCTACGTCGTAGCATCGACGGTAGAACGCTATCTAGGTCTACTATACTATCTAATAATAATAATTCATAATATATAAGTCATCTTAATATATATATATATATATATATGAATATTCAATCATAAGAATCTATAAGGGAGAAATAACGCACGTATATGATAAAAAAGAATCTGAGATAAGTCTAGAAATATACATCTTAATTCTCTATCAATAAGTCTACGAGTCTAGCCATACTCAACAACAATATGTCTCAAAAACAAAATATCAATGTCTCAAAGCTGGAAACAAATCCAGTCCAATATAAAAATACTAAACTAGCTAAGTCACTACCAACTGTGTTTCCTCTATGGGGACTGGCTCTCCTGAAACACTCTGAGTCCATGATAAGTTGGACACCGTCTCTCAAAATTAATACTGAAAAATGTTATCCAGTCAGGATTGGAGCAAAGCACATAAACTAACAACAATTTTAAATAAATTGATAAAGACTATAAAACAGTGAGTAATGAATATAAATGATGAAAATATAATACTAGTAATGTAAGGAAGCAGGAGAAACATCAATCACAGTAAAATAATAATCAATGAGTAAGCAGGTGAATATCAGTCTCATCAAGTACAAGCTGGAATAGAAGAATAAATTAAACTAGCTAACAGTTTAAAATATTAGTTTGTTATGTAATCGGCTTAGGACAAGATCACGCTCTACCATATATGATTGGTATGCACAAGTACGGGTAAGGGATCAGGTCAATCTTGTATGATTGACTGTGCAAGTACAAGTAAGGGGATCAGGCCAATCATATATGGGAAGCTATGCACAAGTAATAAGATCAGGGTACACCCTGCATGTGGTGAGGGTGAGCTATGCACAAGTAGGTGGGATATAATCACATAACTAGATAATACTTTCTCCGTCCTCCGACTAGTATAGTGGATCCAACCATGACTCGTTACGACACAGGATTCATAGAGCAGGGGCTAACTAGCTCCTGAATCGGTATCTATACATGTATAAAAATAATATGACATGTACAAGGTCCTCAAGGAAATAACATCTCATTACGGAATCCAGAATATACTAATCCATGTATCATCGTGTCAAGAATCAAGTACAACACTACAAAACGAATATCATAGTAATCATCAAAATAACAAAAACTGTTAGAGAATATACTCGCCTGTGGTTCAAAGCAATAAATGTTAAACTATGTATGAACTTGTGTCACACTGACCTATATATGATATATCAAGGTCAAATAGTATTTTAAAGTCAACAATATATTTAAATAACTCAAAACTAGATTTCTAGGTCAAAACTAGGTCACAATAGTCAAACTAGGTCAAATATAGGTCAACACAGTCAAACTAGGTCATTTTTTTAGTTTCTATGTTGATTTTACCTATTTACAAGATTTATAAAGTTATACTAGGTCTTAATAAGTCAGTTTTTTTTTAGGTGCTAACTAGGTCAAACTAGTCAATACTAGTTAATACTAGGCTAATACTAGGTTTCTAGGCTATACTAATAAGTTACTAACATATATTATCCAAATATATACTTATACCTATAATTTCTAGCAATAACTTGGCCTATAGCTATTTACCTTACCCAGTATCACGGTATCTTAACCCGTATCACACATTTACCTAATACATTAGCCCGTATCTCTAATACCTTAACTATTAGTCAATACCTTAGTTCTAGGGTCAATACCTTAGCTAAACTAGGTTTATAGTCTATACTAGTCAATACCTTGCTAATATCCAAATTTTTAGAGTAATACCTTAGCCGTATCACCAATATGAGACAATACCTTCCAAATACTAGATTTCTAGTCCATACTAGTCAATACCTTGCTAATATCCAAGTTTCGAGACTAATACCTTAGCCGTATCACCAATATCTCAACTATGCGTCAATACCTTGGTAATACTAGATTTTAAAGTCATACTAGTTGGCTATGATATAATAATATCATATATACTAATATATACAATAACTTAGTCTAACGCTTAATACCTAGCCAATACCATAGTATTATCTTATTACCTAGCTATTACCTTAGTATTACCTCGTATCCTAGTTTCTAGACTAAATCTTATCCCCATGGTACCCAAGTATGATACCTTACTCAAGCTCCAATACTCACTTAATCTCACTCGTGATACTTGAATGTCATGATACCAATATCCTTATGGTACCCAAGTATCACACTAGTACCTTGCCCTAAACTCTAATATCTTGACATATAACTTACCTATACTTGGCTCACTTGATAACCACTTGTATCAACACTAACACACACACTAACTAACACCTATTTATATATATATATATATATATATATATATATATATATATATATATATATATCATACATATACTTGACAACCTATGATACCTACACACACTTGATATCCATACTACCTAGGCTCAAAGGATACACAAAATACCTATGTCATATAGTCAGTTCTCTACTTTTAACCAATACTACACTTAATAGACTGATTTAATAAATTCTAGGGTTAAATTTTATTGTAGCCCTTCATTTATTTTTCCGAAACTTCAAACGGATCATATTTTTGTGTTCGAAAGCTCCTAGAATCGCAAAAATACCAAAATGCATTCGTCTTTCTGATACCTAACACTCAAATAGTTTTACAGAAAATTTCAAAATAAATTTGGCCTATTAATTTATATATTTGGAAAGCTAACTTCGATATAGTTCTTTTAAAAAAAAATTGGAGACTAATCGGAGTTCTGAGTTAGGAGTTATGATATTTCTAAGTTGTTATGGCTGCTAAAAATGAGGTTGAATACTATAACGAATTTGGGTTATTTTGGACAAAGAACACATGTATACACCCAATTTACCAAATATACCTATATGAATCATGGCGTATCATGATACGGACTCTATGTGTCCAATATTGGACACAAAAACACCTTCACACCCTCAATTAAATATCAATAGTACTCATTAGGACACAATATACACACTCAATGGACACAATTGAGGTTTTCCCCAAATTGAGCCCCAAAATCCTGATACCAACTTAGATCTACCAATTTGAGGGCTCCTATGACCTAGATCTACCATTGGAAAGTCAAATCTAACCATGGAAAGGTTCCTACATGACCAAAGGGTGTTCCTAACCATGAATTTGACGAAATTGAGAGAAATACCTAGTGTTTTGGTAGCCTCTTTGGAGAATTTCGAATTTAGACACGGAAGAGATGAGTCGGACACAATTTCCTAGCAAGCTCCTCTCCTATGGATCTCCTTATGCTCTCCAATGCTCTAGGCCTTCATGATGGTGAGAATAAGTGAAATTGGAAGTGGATTGAGTGGAATTGGTAGAGAATTGGGTTTGCTTGGGTAAGAAGAAGCTTTGGAAAAAATATCAGGTTTTGGATGATCAAACCTTGTCATAATGAGTAAAATAAAATGAATGGATGAGCCCTAAATTGAACTTATCTCTTATAGCAAGGTTTGATCATGCCAAAATATCAAGTTTGCCCTCTTTATTTGTCATGAATGGAATCTAATTAACTAAAGGAAGGAATCTCTACAACTAAGAGAAATATTCTCTTTATGACAACTAAACTTAATTAATTCTAATTACTAAAGTCATGACTAAAATTAATTAGCACTAACTAATATTTGCAAATTCTAATTGGCTATCCATTAACTAACACTAATATAATTCTAGGCAACCACTAATATAAATAATAATAAAAATTTAACAACATGCAAAATTACCAAAATATTCCTATGGTGGAAAGTGGTAGTTACAATACTCAAGTACATAGTTTATTTTCTTTCTACGTAATCCTAACGCGTCCATAAAGATTTTCTTGATGTAGCAAATCAAATAAATAGATCCTCTATATGCTTTCACGTTCCAAAACTTTCCAGTTAATCCAAACCGACTACATTTTTCTAAGATATCTCATTAACCAGCAGCAATATCTAACAATATTTCCCTCAAAGGTTGGTAGGTTAATTCAGGTTGAAAATTGAATACATACTAAAAAAATTCTCGCTCTATCTATTGACTATATATTTAACGAAATTATAGTAGAGATTTAGCAAAGGATTCACATAAGTGGGTGACGATGAGCTATAACATCCGGGATGGAAAGCAAAAGAAGGAGATCAAGATTCAGGACATGACATCAGCTTCATCCAAAAGTTTGTCGATAACTCATCACATCTACCACTGTGGTGTATTTTCTCGAAAAAGAATGGCTTCGACGTCTAAAAATTTTGGTTGAGAGTTCTATGGTTGTGGTAATTACGAGGTAAGAGTTTATTTCGATTAAAATTATATTTTATTAAATTCATCTTATGTTCTGTTTTATTAATTGAGATTTTTCCAGAAGCTAGGGAAGAAGGAGTGTCAATATTTCATGTGGGCTGATGAAAGCATCCCCGATGCAGAAAAGAAATACTTGAAAGCAATGCTGAAACAAACTAAAATCAGGACATGGAAATATAAAAGTTGAAAAATAAAAATAAAAATATAAAGATGGAAAATCAAAAGCTAAATCATTCGAATAATTTTTTGTTCTTATGTTTATGTTTTAAGTGGTTTATCTGTTATATATTGTGGGAATTGTTTATGTCCAATTTTAAATGTCGACCATTATGAT
The DNA here is from genome assembly GCA_036927795.1 of Iris macrosiphon. Classification (NCBI taxonomy): domain Eukaryota; kingdom Viridiplantae; phylum Streptophyta; class Magnoliopsida; order Asparagales; family Iridaceae; genus Iris; species Iris macrosiphon. The sequence goes on along the minus strand of JAYESA010000006.1, from coordinate 111,290,277 downwards.
AAGAAATAAATGGTATAAATTAGCAATGTTTTGATGCCATCAAGAAATTTGCAATTGAAGCGTAAACCATTATTACGCCAGCAAAACGTTTTCGATCACAGTAAAATCTTTATACATCCTGGATATATATTATCTATTTTTTATTTCTCGAAGATGATTATGATTTTAAATTTCTCGAAAACTATCATGATTTATAAATGTTCAACGCTTGCTATGATCCTATTGTAAAGATTTGTTTTATTCTATATATTATCATGCATACACAAGCATAATAGGATATATTCCAAAGCAATACATTTTGAATGACTCATCAGTAGGATCGCACAAATAACTCTTATTAATGGATTCTCTAATGAAACATACTAATAGCTAGTATTTCTTTCACCATATACTTTAAAAATATTGCAACTCCACAAAAGTTTTAAGGTATTTCTAACCGTTTGTTACAAAATGAATGAACAAATTTCATTTGTTACAAAAAAAATATATTCATCATCTTCTGTCTTCAGCCATGAGATTGGAATCCGTTCTATTTTATGATTCATCGTTTACCTTCAGAAAATATGGTTGATCTATACCCCGAACCATAAACTTCAGAAGATAAAAATATTTTGTTCTGCATTGTGCTCCGAAGTTGCAATCCATAAAGCAAGTTTGGTCCTTTCAGATTCCGAACCAATATGCATATTACAAACATAACATCAAACATATTTATCTAAAAAATAGTTTAACTAATTGACAACGTATTTTAAGAATTATATTGAAAATACTGGAATCCAATATATATCGGTTTTGCATGAAGAGGATTACAAACATACCACAATCAAAGTGATTATTTTGTTGGAGAACAAAAGAAGAACGTTTGATGCGGAATGTAGAAAAGTTGAAACGAGCATTTTTCAACTTCCGGATCTCTTTCTCAAGATAAATATCCAAATTTGAAAGCTACAATTACAAGGTTGCAATATCAATTAGTATGCTGCGAATATACTACATAATTTATTCAAAATGATGCACGTGATCTTACTATTCCTTTTATGACTAATTTGTTATAAATAGGCTCTACTACGGATGCACTGGAGTCCCAAACTTCAACGAGCAGCTAGTTAATCATAACTCTTGCAAGAGTATAATGATCGTTGAACATGATGGGTATGTATATCTGACACAAGAATAATCAATATATGTAAACCCCCTCGACCAGATTTCAGTATTTTTAGGATTATTTTAACAATTTAGGATTTATGTCAATATTTTAATTTATTTTGCTTACATATCCTGTTGACTTGCGCACCTGTCCGTCACCGAATTATTTGGAGCTGTACCCTGACTGTTATTCCCAAATAAAGTTCACATACCTGTCCTAGACATGTCAGACTATTTTCCTGAATTTTGTGCACTCCCAGATGCTTTATTTTGAGCCTCGTTTGAGACGCACAAATATCGTTACAAAAGACCGTATTTATTTCCTATTTTATTTCCTGCTCTTTATCCATCTCTGTACCCCTAGAGATTTGAGGCCCAACATGCACCTGTTTTGCCCAAACAAAAATACGATAATATTCTACTCTAATTATTCTACATTTAATGTATTGACACCGTAGAAAAATTATGACCCTACCTGCCTCTAAATAATTAGTGAACATCGTGCGCAGTATTTATTAATTAATAAATACGGTGATCCGTATCACTCAGAAATCAGGCCCAGTCCCTGCCCAGACTCACCCCCATTCCCCCGGGACCCTCACACAGCTTTTCCCTTCAATCCTGTAAATTTTAGAATTTTCAGGAATCGGGTATTTTTCCAGACAATTTTGTAATTGTGCAATTTCCCAAATCTAGGACTTTACGTAATTTATGAAATTACAGGGACTTTCCTACAAATTTTAGTGCGAGGTGTCACCCCCTCATTGGCCGGTGAACCTGCACCGTCCATTTGGACGCGGGACCCACCCAAAAATATCCCGAAAATATCCTTAAAATATCTATAGATATTTTACATATTTAATTAATATAATTTTCTATATAAGAAATAAAAGAAAAGAAAAGAAAATAATAAAACCTAAAATCAAACCCCCCAGACCCTGGCCGCAGCGACCCCCCCTCTCGCCGCCGGCGCCAAGCCCGGTCTCGCCGGAGCTCCCCCTCCGCGGCGGACCCGACCCCTTCCCAGCCGCCACTCCTCTCTTCCTCCTCCTTCCCTCTTCTCCCCGGCTCCCCCTCTCTCCTCCCAGAGCCGCCTCCGGCCTCCGCCCCGCTTCCGCCGACCCCGTCGCCGGAGTTCCCCCTCCGCCGGAGTCTTCCCCGCCGCAGCCCGAGGCCCCGCCCCTCCTTTCTCCTCCTCCTCTCCTCTCCCAGCTCGGCCGACCTCTGCCCTCCCGCTGGCCGCTCGACGCCGTACCCGCGCCACCGCCTCCGCCTCGGCATCGCCGGCGCCGCCCTAGCCCCTCCGGCCGACCTCCCCCGCCGCAGCGCCGCCAAGCTCCGACCAGAACCCTAGCCCTAGGGTGGACAGCACCCCGACACGTGTCGAACACGTGTCGGACACGAGAAACGCAAGTTTCTGGAGCCCTGTTCAGGTAACGATATCTCTCTCCTCGTAATTCCGATTTCAATTCCGTCAGTTGCGTCGTGTAGACTATGTAACCACCTCGGTGTCCGTGCAACCCGCTCGGAGCATCGCGTCCTGTGGCGATCGCGGCACGCGATCCAAAAACAGGAAAAACAATGACCTGATTCACCCCGGAACTGGGTACGCCCCGCCAAACGGGACGACTTGGTCGCACGCGGTCTTTACCGAAACGTGCGCGACGTTGATAGCGACGTTGATACGGACGTGTAGGAATTCGAAGAAGTTAATTTGGATGTGCTTGCACACCGAAATCAACGCGTATCCGCCGACACCGCCCCGTATCCGTCAGTTCTGGAACACGCTGTAACTTTGTGTATACACGTCGGATTGAGACGAAACTTGTGCCATCGGACTCGTAGCAATACGCTGGTTCTGTGAGCCAAGTTTGGTTCGATTCTGAAAACGTTGACAAAATCCCGTATCGTGGGCCCCACAGGCTCCACTTGACGGGCGATTTTGTGATCGGCACATCGGAATCCAGATCTGGACATTTTGTTGGATTCGTATCGACGTTCTGGACTTATTGACACAAAGTTTGGCGGATTTGGAGACCTTTGACCCTGACACGTTTTTCGGTGTAAAGTGGGCCCACATGTGGACCCCGCTTTGACCGAAAACTGTCATTTTTGCCCCTGTGTCCAAATTGGACTTAAGGACAGGCGTTTCTAGCTATTTGGTATTTTCTGAGACTGTTAGTGATGTTTATTTCAGCATCCGGAGATATTTATTCTGAGGCCATAGTTTCTGACTTTTGGCACTTGACATCTGGACGTTATATTTTGCAGCTCTCTTGCCAGGCAAGTATACCTTGCCTTGTTGTACTATTTAAATTCAGTTATTGATAGTTACATATTTATTTATTATATAAATGTGCGCGTCCGAGAAAACTCGGGTGCAGTCAACGATGGCGTTGACGTTAGGACTTGTGTCTGACCTAGTGTCTAGTGGACCCACCTAAAGTTGTAAAGTTATTGATATAACTTCCCAGGCCTTGACACGTATCATTACACGTCACAGAGTGAGTTCATGTAGGGACGCGTGCCTCATACTCGACTGGCCATCGGTGTGAGCTACACGTGTAACGGTATGTAGCTCAGTTGTTTATTTCATAGAGACTTGCATCATAGTAGGAGGTGTCCACGTCATTTTCACGACTGGTACATCTATATTGGGCGAGAAAGATACTAGTAGATGTATGGGACACCCCCTCCTTGATTGTTTTATCCTTCGTACCATGCTCCTCGGAGATGGTCGATTGCAGAGTGCCCTTGAGTCAGGGGGCATATGACACATATACTAGCCAGTCCCGATGATTGGTGAATTACGTCAGCATATGTCTAGCCACACATTCCCATGCGTACTACAAGGTCTTTAAATTGCATTCACTTAGATGGTTAGCACACCCCATTTATTTATTCAGTATTTACATTATGGCATGTCATTTTTATGTATCTTGCTATGTCCCTCTGAGGACCTGGTCCCCTGCTAGGTGTATATGTTTCTTGAGTATTCGCAGGAGCACAGATCCGAACATGTTACTTATATTCCGAGGAGGTCTTCTCTTCGAGCCTCGTGATTGTCAGATGTTGTGCTTTTATGGTGCGTCTTCTGGTTCTTTTTATATTCTATTTCGGCAGTGGATTTGTTTCCATTCGACTGTCGTTTAGATATTTGTTATTGTGATCTAGTTACCTGGTTATTGGTTATTCATGTTTATTTGATTTCTGTGGATGAGATTTAGATATTACCCTGTGACCTGTGTTTAATTATACCACTGGTGAACTATTGTTCATTATACAGCGTACGCACGTATATATGGTTTCCATATATTGGAGTTGCCATATATACGGGCGGCTGGCATAGTTACGTATCCTAGTCCTACGTATTTAGGGACTTGGGCGTGACAATGTTTTTAGTGGTGGCCCATGCAGGTCAGAGCATATTGTCTCGGTTACGTTACTGTACCGAGCAAGCCTGCACATAGGATTAGAGGATAGGATCTCATCCATAATTGACTATGACTTATTTTCCTTCCAGTCTGTCCTACTTACATAATTGCATCCTGCTTGATTCATGTGCTTCCCTAATAAATCCTTAGCTATAGCCCCTACTAGAATATAGGAATCCTTGTTGATAGGATGATAATTAGAGTAGTATTCCTATTAAGAACACAACTAGGGCATTGACATATCATTAAGTTCAGACTACTTAATGAACCCTAGTCTTTCATACTACCTAATAAACCCTAGCATCACTACCTATAGTTTAACTTACCAGTATCCCTTGACATATTGTTGTATGACTTGAGAGTAGTAAAAATACTCCTAGGATTAGTTAGAGAATTTACCATAGTATTGACCCTAGTCTGAGAAACCAATAGAAATCCAAGGTTGAATACTAGGATTGAAACCTCATCCTAAGTTTGAATAACCAGAGTTTTACGCCAGAGACCCCTTACCCTTGTTGGCATAAAACCAATTGACCGTTGTTGGTATAAGAACCAAACCACTGCCTAGTTGGCGTAAAAGCCAAATGACTTTCTTGTTGGCGTAAAAGCCAAATTTTGCAGAAGTTTGTCCCCTTTACGCCACAGTTATGACAACCACTACCCACGATCCCTTAGTTTTCCTTATCCTAAGTCATGCGAGCCACTTAGGTAACTGCCCTGCGCAAACCTGATGATTCATAGATAACCAGCGTAGAGTAACCTGTTTAGGCGTAACATAAGAATAGGATGTTAGCGTATTTGTTACAGCCTTAGCTTTTCCCAGACTCGACCAAATCCTGCGCAGAGATACGCCTCGAGCCCTGTGCAAAAAGGAATAGCTTTTTGACAGGACATCTAGTTTTGTCTCACCTCGATAGTAAGATGACTTATGTCCATAAGGTCCCTAAACGACAACCTAGAACTCCGTGCAAACCATCATCAAACCATCCCCTCGATCGTTGTACAAGTACTTTTGTCAGATGTCAGGATTCATTAACTTGACTGACAAACTCATGAATTTCTTGTACAACTTCACGCTGCAGCGTATGCTAGACTTTTTATGCTGGCAGATTTTTACGCAACCTTTAGGCAATACTTTACCCGTAGACTTTTACGCTCAGACTTTCACCCAGACTTATACGCGCAGACTTTATACGCGGACAGCTCTGAAGCTCTACCTTACGCTTCTCTGTTTTATGCAGATAACTCTGAAACCTATTTTACGCCGATAGTTTGAATCCCTGATTTACGCCAAACTATCTTATCTCTGCATTACGCAGACAACCTCGAACCCCTACTTTACGCGGACTTCCTTAAATCTCTGTTTTAGGCGGACAACCTATAATATTTATTAAGATTATAGAACTTAGAAGACCATACCTCTTTTGGGTCAACTAGCAACTTAGGAAAGAATTAGAATATTAACTGTAGAGATTGTAGAGTCTTGTCTTTTTGTGATTATGAATTGTTTTATAATTTCTCATATCATAATCTAGCGTACTTATATACTGCTATTATAGCTTAGTTTTGCAAGCTTATTCTTTATCGAGCTTGTTCATGACACATGTGTTATTGGGGCCTGATCCACCCCACTAATACAATTGTCTATTCAGAATCAGTGTATTACGGTCTGATCAACCTTAATGCATTTTGATTCGCCCTTCGCATAACTACTTTACGTGGATTGAGATATATAGTGATTAGTAGATAGATGTACTTGCCCTCTAGATATGTCTGAGCATATCGTATCAGTTACGTAACTGTACTGATACGAGCATGTGAATAGGGATTACCAAAAATAGGATTTCAATCCACAACTGCCTTGATAATTCCCATTGAATTCTTTAAACGCCTTGATTTCCACATTTCTAATCTATTACCTTCCCCTTGAACTCTTGATTACTGTTTTTCGTCTTCCCTTATTTCGGAAAGACGAAACCTCGTACTTAGTGTAAATACGAGAGTGTTTTATTTCTGTAACCATTTCTGTTTGTTTCTTGGGTAATTACCAAACCCTATTTTTAGATTAGACTACAGTTTAAACTGTGCTATCCCTAGAATGACCCTTCACTACCTACCTACGTTCCTGATACGTACATCCCTATGACAGCAAAATTTTATTTTTGCCTCGTAACTTTGGTCAAATTCAGAACCCAAGTATTACGATGAAGAATGTATCATTTTGCTATCAGGAGTCTAAGTGGATTCTACCCGGATGAATAATTGACTGACTCCTGAAAGGATAGCAGCACCTATGACTAGGTTGACTTTTTAGGATTAAGAATTCCTATGGACCAACGAGTGTCAAGCCGCTTTCGAGGAGTTGAAGAAGCGACTGATCACAACACCCGTATTGACTATTCCATCCGGATCAGGCGGTTGTGATCTACAGACGCATCAGGAAAAAGTTTGGGATGCGTATTAATACAGGATGGCAAGGTAATGGCATATGCATCTAGACAATTATGATTACATGAGAAGAATTTGATACTTGCAACCATCATAATTTCTCTGAAGCTAGGAAGACATTACTTATATGAGACAAATCGTAAGATTGTACGGCATACCAGTCAGCATTTTACCAGATAGGGATTCGCGTGACCAGAGTTGGTGGTCAACACCGTAGAAACAGTTAAGTAATACAGGACACTTGCAAGCAGTGCAAGATAGACAACAGTAGTAGGCAGACCGTCATCATCGTCCCTTGGAATTCAAAGAGGACGATCATGTCATCTTGAAGATCTCACATACTAGAGACACCATTCGATTCGGAGGATGCAGCAAGTTGAGTCCAAGATATATTGGACCATTGACATGCTAGAAAGAGTGGACGTAGTGGCATATCAACTTGCGCTACCACCTTCACTTGAGGGAGTACTTGAAGTATTCTATGTGTCGCAACTCAGGCGATATGTGACAGACAGCAGTCATGTTTTCAACCATTTGGAGATCACATTAGGCCGAGCTTGTCGTATCAAGAGCAACCTGTAGAAATCCTTGATCATCGAGAAAAGGTATTGAGAAATCAGTCTATTCCCTTGGTCCGCGTGGCATGGAAGCATAATGCGCCAGGAGAATCTACTTGGAAGCGTGTGAACGACATGCGTAAACGTTTTTCGAACCTATTCGTAAACCAAGATATAAATTACTTTGTTAAATTATATCTTATGTCGTCTTTGACTTCTACCATGGCTTAGTTTTAATTTCGAGGACGAAATTTTTATAAGTTGGGTAGATTGTAAACCCCCTCGACCAGATTTCAGTATTTTTAGGATTATTTTAACAATTTAGGATTTATGGCAATATTTTAATTTATTTTGCTTACATATCCTGTTGACTTGCGCACCTGTCCGTCACCGAATTATTTGGAGCTGTACCCTGACTGTTATTCCCAAATAAAGTTCACATACCTGTCCTAGACATGTCAGACTATTTTCTTGAATTTTGTGCACTCCCAGATGCTTTATTTTGAGCCTCGTTTGAGACGCACAAATATCGTTACAAAAGATCGTATTTATTTCCTATTTTATTTCCTGCTCTTTATCCATCTCTGTACCCCTAGAGATTTGAGGCCCAACATGCACCTGTTTTGCCCAAACAAAAATACGATAATATTCTACTCTAATTATTCTACATTTAGTGTATTGACACCGTAGAAAAATTATGACCCTACCTGCCTCTAAATAATTAGTGAACATCGTGCGCAATATTTATTAATTAATAAATACGGTGATCCGTATCACTCAGATATCAGGCCCAGTCCCTGCCCAGACTCAACCCCATTCCCCCGAGACCCTCACACAGCTTTTCCCTTCAATCCTGTGAATTTTAGAATTTTCAGGAATCGGGTATTTTTCCAGACAATTTCATAATTGCACAATTTCTCAAATCTAGGACTTTACGCAATTTATGAAATTACAGGGACTTTTCTGCAAATTTCAGTGCGAGGTGTCACCCCCTCATTGGCCGGTGAACCTGCACCGTCCATTTGGATGCGGGACCCACCCGAAAAGATCCCGAAAATATCCCGAAAATATCCCAAAATATCCTAAAAATATCTATAGATATTTTACATATTTAATTAATATAATTTTCTATATAAGAAATAAAAGAAAAGAAAAGAAAATAATAAAACCTAAAATCAAACCCCCCAGACCCTGGCCGCAGCGACCCCCCCCTCTCGCCGCCGGCGCCGAGCCCGGTCTCGCCGGAGCTCCCCCTCCGCGGCGGACCCGACCCCCTCCCAACCGCCACTCCTCTCTTCCTCCTCCTTCCCTCTTCTCCCCGGCTCCCCCTCTCTCCTCCCAGAGCCGCCTCCGGCCTCCGCCCCGCTTCCGCCGACCCCGTCGCCGGAGTTCCCCCTCCGCCGGAGTCTTCCCCGCCTCAGCCCGAGGCCCCGCCCCTCCTTCCTCCTCCTCCTCTCCTCTCCCAGCTCGGCCGACCTCCGCCCTCCCGCTGGCCGCTCGACGCCGTACCCGCGCCGCCGCCTCCGCCTCGGCATCGCCGGCGCCGCCCTAGCCCCTCCGGCCGACCTCCCCCGCCGCAGCGCCGCTAAGCTCCGGCCAGAACCCTAGCCCTAGGGTGGACAGCACCCCGACACGTGTCGGACACGTGTCGGACACGAGAAACGCAAGTTTCTGGAGCCCTGTTCAGGTAACGATATCTCTCTCCTCATAATTCCGATTTTAATTCTGTCAGTTGCGTCGTGTAGACTATGTAACCACCTCGGTGCCCGTGTAACCCGTTCGGAGCATCGCGTCCTTTGGCGATCGCGGCACGCGATCCAAAAACAGGAAAAATAATGACCCGATTCACCCCGGAACTGGGTACGCCCCGCCAAACGGGACGACTTGGTCGCACGCGGTCTTTACCAAAATGTGCGCGACGTTGATACGGACGTGTAGGAATTCGGAGAAGTTGATTTGGATGTGCGTGCACACCGAAATCAACACGTATCCGCCGACACCGCCCCGTATCCGTCAGTTCTGGAACACGCTGTAACTTTGTGTATACACGTCGGATCGAGACGAAACTTGCGCCATCGGACTCGTAGCAATACGCTAGTCCTGTGAGCCAAGTTTGGTTCGATTCTGAGAACGTTGACAAAATCTCGTATCGTAGGCCCCACAGGCTCCACTTGACGGGCGATTTTGTGATCGGCACATCGGAATCCAGATCTGGACATTCCATTGGATTCGTATCGACGTTTTGGACTTGTTGACACTAAGTTTGGCGGATTTGGAGACCTTTGACCCTGACACGTTTTTTGTTTCAAAGTGGGCCCACATGTGGACCCTGCTTTGACCGGAAACTGTCATTTTTGCCCCTGTGTCCAAATTGGACTTAAGGACAGGCGTTTCTAGCTATTTGATATTTTCTGAGACTGTTAGTGATGTTTATTTCAGCATCCGGAGACATTTATTCTGAGGCCATAGTTTCTGACTTTTGGCACTTGACATCTGGACGTTATATTTTGCAGCTCTCTTGCCAGGCAAGTATACCTTGCCTTGTTGTACTGTTTAAATTCAGTTATTGATAGTTAAATATTTATTTATTATATAAATGTGCGCGTCCGAGAAAACTTGGGTACAGTTAACGATGGCGTTGACGTTAGGACTTGTGTCTGACCTAGTGTCTAGTGGACCCACCTAAAGTTGTGAAGTTATTGATATAACTTCCCAGGCCTTGACACGTATCATTACATGTCACAGAGTGAGTTCATGTAGGGACGCGTGCCTCATACTCGACTGGCCATCGGTGTGAGCTACAAGTGTAACGGTATGTAGCTCAGTTGTTTATTTCATAGAGACTTGCATCATAGTAGGAGGTGTCCACGTCGTTTTCACGACTGGTACATCTATATTGGGCGGAAAAGATACTAGTAGACGTATGGGACATCCCCTCCTTGATTGTTTTATCCTTCGTACCATGCTCCTCGGAGATGGTCGATTGCAGAGTGCCCTTGAGTCAGGGGCATATGACACATATACTAGCCAGTCCCGATGATTGGTGAATTACGTCAGCATATGTCTAGCCACACATTCCCATGCGTACTACAAGGTCTTTAAATTGCATTCACTTAGATGGTTAGCACACCCCATTTATTTATTCAGTATTTACATTATGGCATGTCATTTTTATGTATCTTGCTATGTCCCTCTGAGGACCTGGTCCCCTGCCAGGTGTATATGTTTCTTGAGTATTTGCAGGAGCACAGATCCGGACATGTTACTTATATTCCGAGGAGGTCTTCTCTTCGAGCCTCGTGATTGTCAGATGTTGTGCTTTTATGGTGCGTCTTCTGGTTCCTTTTATATTCTATTTCGGCAGTGGATTTGTTTCCATCCGACTGTCGTTCTTTAGATATTTGTTATTGTGATCTAGTTACCTGGTTATTGGTTATTCATGTTTTTTTGATTTCTGTGGATGAGATTTAGATATTACCCTGTGACTTGTGATTAATTATACCACTGGTGAACTATTGTTCATTATACAGCGTACGCACGTATATATGGTTTCCATATATTGGAGTTGCCATATATACGGGCGGCTGGCATAGTTACGTATCCAAGTCCTACGTATTTAGGGACTGGGGCGTGACAATATAACTAAGTAAAGAATTTTTAGTAAATTGGAATTACAAATTAAATCAAATTAAACAACTTAACCTCATCACAAGTTTCTAAACATCCCATATACTTTTCGTAATATTCAAACTTCTTCTATTTCTGAATACTAGTTGCATTGCCTGGTAACGTTCTGCTCTACAGACACATAAAATAATACATTATAAATGACAAACAAATTAATAAAAAATGTTAATGGGTAATCAGTAAAGAATAAAATTCTAACTCACTGATATCCTTGGTGGCAAGTACCATATTGTAGGTTTATTCTCAGTACTTTTTTTCTTTCTTCCTCGGTGAGTAGATACAGACCATGCAAATTTTATCTACATTAAAACCAATAAATAATATAATTGAAAAAATCTATATTATTATAAAAATCTAAATTATTATTAAAAAATTTGATAGTAGGTTATTAAAAATATCTATATTACTATTAAAAATATATTAGATAACATGTTAATGATATTCATTAGGTTATTCGATAATAGACTGTTATTATATTTAAGTTTTTCTTTTTGCATCAAAATTTAAAATAAAAATTTGACAGCAGGTTAATATTATCGTTATATTTTTAATATATCCGCATATAGCTAAATATTCTATAGCATGTTAATTTCAACCTAAGGTTTAAAATAATGTAGGCCAGGGATATTAATCAGATCTTACGGAATCAGATCCTACCTAGATTTGTATCTTGCTATAGTTAATATACGGTATTTTGTGATCATTTTATTATCTTTTAAATATGAGTAAATCTAGGGTGCTCATTGAAAAAAAGTTAAAGTAAAACATGACCTACAATAGGAGGTAAACAACAAGTCAAAAAGCAGCAGAGTATTAAATGATGTTCCCTGATAATGATTGCTCCTAGTAAGATTACAATAAGTAGACAGAGCATTAAGGATGCCCTTACAATAAGAACCATTGGATGATGAATCAATGGTTAAAACACCGTATGTATGCATACCGAAAAATTCACACACGTATTGTAGAACACCCCATATATATATATATATATATATATATATATATATATATATATATATATATATATATATATATATATATATATATATATATATATATATATATATATATATTCTTGGTTTAGATATTTTTAATTTGGTCTCTCATCAAATTAGAATTATCTCTAAGGTATCTACATATTATCTCCATGACAATAATATCCTTAAACATATTTTTTTAATTAGACAATTTAAATTTTACTTAATTATTTAGATAGCACAACACAATTAATTTTTGTCACGCCCCAGTCCCAAAATGTAAGGAACTAGGCCACGTGGCATTGGCCAGCTAACACGTCACTAAGGGTTTAATCCAATTTAATGGACCCAAAGGAACGTACTACGCTGTCCTATAATACTACAAGTCTAATATAGGTAAATCTATCTCATCCACAGAAATATCAGGAAATAGTGCTGAATATATATAATGCTGAGTCTGAAAATGTCATATTACACATCTTGTGGGAACAACCAACTACAAAAGATAATAATAGCAGAAAATAGGATAGACTAATGTATCGTCTATCTAGGGAAAAATAGCTCCATCTCCAGGTGAACAAGCTTCTAGGATCAGGTAGATTCTGATGGTGTCTCCTCTAGTTCTTCCTCTGTGGCATGCCTAGTCTCCTGTCCTGGACCATACACCGTGGGGTAGTAGGCCTCGTCTAAATCTGGAAGGGAACCAGGTCCTCAGTGGGACATAACAAGATACAGGAAAATAACATGCCAGGTATGTAAATACTGAATAAATAAATACAGGGTGCTAACCATCTAAGTGAATGCAAGTAAAGACCTCGTAGTACGCATAGAAAAGTGTAGGCCAGACATATGCTGACTTAATTCACCAATCGTGTTGACTGGCTAGTATATGTGTTATATGCCCCCAGACGCATGGGCACTCTGCAATCGTCCATCTCCGAGGAGTATGGAACGAAGGTAAAACATACAAGGAGGGGGTGTCCCATACGACTACTTGTTATCTTTCCTGCCCAATGTAACTAATGCCAAGTCGTAATTACTCCTGAGTTTTCCTAATTTTATGCTAAGCCGTGATGCACGTCACACGTACTGGTAGCTAATCAAATACGCAGCTCATATCCCAATATGTATTTGCAACCATGTTGCGTGTTCCCGTGATAGGGTCTAGGAGGATATTAGGATACCCTCGCAGATGTTGGTAGGTCTGTAAAGACTAAGTTAATTATGCTACGTGTCAACGTATCTGTTGACTATACCTGAGGAAATCTCAGGTACTCACAGTCATATGAATTTCAGGAACAATAACATATAACAATATTTGTATTTAAACAGTAAACTTGGCAAGGTATACTTGCCTACTTCCTGATTGTGTTGGAAACCTGGTCTCACAGTCAGTTCTGAGGGTTCTGGTGACAGGGGGTCACTGACTGTGCTGGAGATATTTTATGTTTAAGACATTACAGGGCTTGTAAATATTTAAATAAATGGGAACAATATAATAGTAATATATACTTATGTAAATATATATATAAGACATAATATATATATATATATATATATTTTTATATATATAATATAGGTTATAAATATATATAGAGTATATATATATAGATATAATAAATATAGTAGTATGTATATATTATATAGCATATATACATATTTTATATAAATACATATAGATATATACATATTTACATATATAAAGAAATGCAGAATTATAGAAGAAAAATGCATAAAGTGTATTTATACAAATATATAAATATATGTATATATGAAATACATAAATATATATAATATAGTAGTAGTATGTATACATTTATATAGTATATAGAAATATAGATATATATAATATATATACTTTATACATATATATAGATATATATATATTACATATATACATATATATATAAAAGGAAAAATGCAGAAAATAAAATACATATATACTAATAGTATATATAGATAAATATATATTTATATAGATACATATATATATATATATATATATATATATATATATATATATATATATATATATATATATATATATATATATATATATATAGATAAAAGAGAAAAAAATGCATAAGGAATATTTATAGATATAATTAATATACGCATATATATATAAAAGAAATTGAAATACATATGTATATATATAATATAGTAGTATACTTTATATATATACTATATATATATATATATATATATATATATATATATATATATATATATAACAATAATATATATAACATATATAACTATATATATAATATCACATACATATATATATATATATATATATATATATATATATATATATATATATATATATATACATATATATATATATATATATATACATATATATATATATATATATATATATATATATATATATATATATATTTTTATATACATATATATATATGTATAAAATAAAATAAAATGCATCATACATATATATATATACATATTTACAATATATAATATAATAATATATATATACACTGTATATATATATATACTGTATTAACAATAATAATAATAATAATTATATATATAATATATATATATAATTATATATCGTAATACATATATATATATACATATATATATAATACATATATATATATATATATATATATATATATATATATATATATATATAAAATAAAATAAAATAAATAGAATATAAAAGATGCATAAATATATAATATAATAATATATAATACTGTATTTATATATATATTATATATATATATAGTAATATATATATATAATTATATAACTATATATATATATATATATATATATATATATATATATATATATATATATTTATAGATATACACATATACATATAAATAATAAATAAATAAATAAAAAATATAGAAATATATATACATACTGTATATACTGTATATATAATATTTAATTAAATAATATATAATATATATATAATAACATATATATTAATATGTATATTAATATATATATATATAAGTATATACACCTATATACATATATATACATATATATATACATATATACAAACATATAAAATTATATAGGTATTTATGTATTATACAGGTATTTATACCTGATAGGGTGACAGGGGGCCCACGGCTGGTCGCCGGCGGGAGGACTGCTGCGGAGTCGACGGCGGCTGGCCGGAGGGACGGCTGCAACGGCAGCAGAGGTTAACAGCAGCAGCAGCAGTGGCGGCTTGCAGCAGCAGCAGCAGTGGCGGCTTGCAGCAGCCGCAGCGCTGGAGTGGTGGTTGTGGAGCGGTAGGAGTTGGTCGGGACGGTGGAGGAGGTGGTGGCAAGTCGGTTGGGGGTGGTGGCGGTGGTGCACGGTGGCGGAGGGTGGTGCTGAGGGTGATCGGGTGGTGGAGTTGGCTGTTGGTGTTGGGGGTTCTAGGCGGCGGATGAGGTGGCCGGAGGGGGTGGCAGTGGTCGGAGGGAAGGGGAGGGAAGTAGGAACCTGTCGGCGTAGTATGGTGGCCGGAGGTGGGCTGAGGGTGGTGGTGTAGGGTTTAGGGAATGGGGGTAGTCGAGTTTTTATAGGGTTAGGGGGATGGCATGGGTAGTAAATAGGGTGAAGTCTAGGGGTGTTTTGGGTATTTTGGGTTTTTAGGATATTTTGGCAGCCATTTTAGATATTTTGTGGGTCCCACTTGACACGTGGACGGTCCATGTTCACCAGCCAATGAGGTGATGCTACCTCACACTGGAAATTTGCATAAAAATCCCCAAAATTTCATAAATTGCAAATAGGTCCTAAAATTGGTATGTAATTACGCAATTTATCTGATAAAATACCCTGTTCCCAGAAAATACTAAAATGCTCAGAATTGAGAGGGAAAAGCTGTGGGAGGGTCCTGAGGGGGTGGGGGTGAGTCTGGGCAGGGGCAGGACCTGGTTTCTGGGTGATACAGGTCATCGTATTTATTATTTAATAAATACTGTGCACGGTGTTCTTTAATTATTTAGAGGCAAGTATGGCCATAATTTTACTACGGTGTCAATATACTAATTATAGTATATTCAAAGTAGAATATTATTGTATTTTTGTTTGGGTAAAACAGGTGCACGTTGGGCCTCAAATCCCTAGGGGTACAGAGATGGGTAAAGAGCAAAAAATTAAATAGGAAATAAATACTGACTTTTGTAACGATATTTGTGCGTCTCAAACGAGGCTCAAAATAAAGCATCTGGGAGTTGCACAAAATTCAAAAAAATAGTCTAACATGTCTAGGGCAGGTATGTGAATTTTGTTTAGGAATAACAGCTAGTGTAATGTCCTAAATAATTGTGTGAGGGACAGGTGCACAAATCAATAGGATATGTAAACAAAATAAATTTTAAAAAGTTGTAATAATTCTAATTAGCTAAAATTAATCCTAAATTACTGAAATCTGGTCGAGGGAGTTTACAATTTTATATGTGTGGTCCCTAATTATTCGATAACTCCAACATATTTAACACCACCCTTATTTTTCTAGGAGAATTTTGTCACATTTATTGTTTGTAAGGCTCGATAATATCATTTGTTGAAACCTCTAAAAAAAAATTATCTTCACTAAAACCTTTAGTGACGATTTTCTTGGCTGCCAAACAAAAGTCGGTAGATACAAATATATAATTTCAGGTCACATGAAAGGTTTACTGTGTGCCTAGCATTTTGTTATATTTGTTATAGCATGTGATTAAAATCAAGCAACCACAGCTTTATTAATTAGAATACTTTCATTACAATATTGTTGAAAAATTGGTACTCATAATTATTACAAAAGACTCTCAATTCCTAGGCATGTGTTTTGATTGAAAACAAATAACCATTGTTATTAGAACACAATATCGGTATTCCTGTGCAAAATACAAACAAGAAAAAATTTCTCATCTTCTTCTCCCACATCTAAAGCATTTATGGAATTGACAAAAAATACTTTATTTCTTCTAATCTATACTATACTATTATATAATAATAAAAGTGAAGAAAAATATATTTGTCATATCTTTGAAGGAGATTGACTAATATATTTAACCATATCTTTGAAGAAGATCAACTTTGACCATTTGACCATATCTTTGAAAATGATTGACTTTAACCATTGACCATATCTTTGAAGAATAAGATTGGATTACTATTCCTATATAATGTTGGATTTGACCATATCTTTGAAGAATAAGATTGGATTCCTATTCCTACATAATATCGAATTTTTATGTATAGACATATGATATGCTATATAAAGGGGCCAAAGGTTTCTCCTTTAATGATTATTGAATAAGTTCGACATAAGAGAGCAAAAAGAATTGTTGAATAAGTTCAACAGAAAAGTTTTTGAGAGAATTTTTTGTAGAGAGTTCTTGAGAGAAAGGAGAGAAGTGTTGAGAGCAATTGTAATTCTTTTTCTTCTTCATAGTAGAATTGAATCACCCTCGTCCATGGAAGCAGGCATCTTGGCCAAACTACCTAAATCATTGTCTTTGTGGTTCTGAACTTTCTCTGAGGTGTTTCTCTGATTTTTTTGGGTCTATTTTCGCTGTGCATCCAACAATTGGTATCAGAGCTTTGGAGTTCTCAGAGAAAGTTATTTGGGTAGATACTTGAGTTGGTTCCGTCAAGCAAGATTGGGGAAGTACAAAATTAAGAAGTTTAATGGGAAGAATAATATTAGCTTTTGGAAAAAGCCAGATGAATAACGTTCTCATATCTCAAAAGCTTCACAAGGCTTTACGTGGAAATTTGAAGAAGTCTGCTGACATGACCGATGATGATTGGGATGACATGGATCTCGAACATGTGCCGCTATTCGCCTATGTTTGGAAAGAGATGTCATATACTCTGTGAAGGACGAAACCACTACCGTTGGGCTCTAGCTAAAGTTGGAATCACTTTACATGATGAAGACTCTTAGCAATCGATTTTATATGTTAAAGTTGCTCTACAGATTGATGATGGAGGAAGGTACATCAATTCGAGATCATATTTCTAAATTCAATCGAATTATTTTTGACATAAAGGATGTTGACATATATGAAGATGATGATCGTTTGGCACTCATCTTATTGATTTCTTTGTCCGATTCCTATGAGATTCTTATTCAAATATTACTATACGGAAGGACTCATTTTCCATAGAAGAAGCTGCAAGTGCCTTATTGTCTAATGAGGTACGAAGGTTGGCTTCTAATGGCGAAAACGGTAGAGACCAGGCCCAAGATTTGATGGAAAGAGGGAGGACAAACGATAAAGTATCTTCCAGCAGAAGGTCAAGATCCAAGTCCAAGATACCTATTGAGAAGGTAAAGTGCTTCAACTGTAATAAGAAATGACATTATGCAAATAAGTGTCCTCATCCAAAGAAGAAGAACAAGAAAAAGGACAATAAGACAAAAAAGAAGGTGATAAAGCAAACTGCACTTCAGAAGCGACAGTGACGGAGTCTGTTTTCGGTGGCACATGACAGCATGAGTGACCGTTGGATTCTCGATTCTGGATGTTCCTACCATATGTGCCCAAAAAGAGAGTAGTTTTCTTCCTACAAGGCGACGGATGGTGGTTTCGTGTTGATGGGCAACAACAACACATATCGAGCTGTTAGAATTGGGTCTATCAAGGTGAAGATGCATGATAGAATTGTGCGAACTCTGGCCAATGTTAGACATGTTTTCGAGCTTAAGAAAAAAATTATTTCTCTTGGTATGCTTGACTTGAATGGTAACAATTTTGTTGCCGAGGGTGGAGTCTTGCGGGTTATTCGTGGTTCTTTGGTGGTAATGAATGGTCACCGACATGGTAACCTTTATATATTATTGGGAATCACTGTGATTGGGACTTTAGCAGTCAATACATCAGATTTTTCTGATAGCATACGTCTTTGTCATATGCGACTTGGGAAGGGCCTGACCTTACTAAGCAAGCAGGTGTTACTGAAGAACTTGAAGAAGCCAAGTATGAATTTATGTGAGCATTGTGTTTATGGCAAGCAACACAGGGTGACCTTCAGTACAAGCAAGCAGAAGGCATGAGGTATTCTCGACTATGTGCATACAGATATTTGGGGACCTAGTAGGATTTCTTCCAAGAAAGGAGCGAGGTACTATGTTACTTTTATTGATGATTATACACATTATGTTTGGCTGTATTTCATAAAAATCAAAGATCAAGTGTTCTAAAAGTTCAAGTAGTGGAAAGTGATGGTGGAGAACAGAAAAGAAGAAAGGTAAAGACATTAAGGTTTGGCAATGGTACTGAATATACCTATGGACCTTTCAAAGATTTATATGCTCAAGAAGGCATCATGCAACATTGGAATGCCAGAAATACGTCGCAGCAGAATGGGTTAGCAGAGAGCACTACCAAAATTTGATGAAATAGCGACGTTTTTAGCGACGTTCCTCACTGACGACGCTATAATTTATGAATTTAGCGACGCCAGAAAGGAAAATCGCATAACATCGCTGTTACCGACTGTCCACGACCCTTATCGACTACAAAAAATATTATGAAAGCACATGTCATCAAATATCATAAAATATCATTATTATTTTTATTATAGCAACTTTTAGCGATGTTATTTTATATGCGTCGCTAATCAACGACGTTTAGCGACGTCTATTAATGACGTTGCTAAAGTTTTTAATATAGGGTTTGAGTTTTCATTTTTCCCTTAGTCTTCTCTTTCCCCCCAAATCCCCCGAGAACCCCTCGCCCCTGCGACCCATCACCCTCCCGCCCCGATGTCGCCTCGCCGACAACGCTCTAGCCCCCCTCGCCGACAGTGCCCTAGCCTCCCTCGTCGACCGTTGCTCCTACTCCCCACCGGCGCTCCTCCTCCCCTCCGGTGGTCGCGGTCTCCCCACCGACGCTCCTCCTCCCCTCCGGTGGTCGCGGTCTCCCCACCGACGCTCCTCCTCCCCACCACCGGTCCTCCTCCCCTCCTCGGTCAACCCCTAGCCATCTCGGTAAACCCTAACCCTAACCCAAACCTAAACCCTAACCCTATCTCTCTCTCTCTCTCGTAGCACAAATACGTCATAATACACACATTGACATGACACTGACACAGACACAAATACTAACACTATCCCTGATATAACACACATACGCACGCACTTTTACAGACACATACATGACACACACACACAGAGACATATTTAAGTTGGACACGGACACAGATACAAACACTGACACACACTAACATATACATACTGACAAACACACAAGCCATATTTTAATTATATATATATATTCCTTTGAAAAATCCTAATATAGTGTGATTTAACTTCCTAGAATTATATGTTCATTTGTAAAAGAAACATAGAGATAGAAAATTCATATGTGTATGTAAAAAAAATTTATAGTATAATATCATTTGACCCATATTTCTCATATGATAATGTTGAGATAATGTTGATAATCATGCGACTACAATTTATCTTTTAGCATTTGCATCTAAGGTCAAATAGAGTTGGTTTGGAATTATAACATGTATTTAGCAACTGTAGGAGATATATATATATATATATATATATAATAGAGTTGGTTTGGAATTATAACATGTATTTAGCAACTGTAGGAGATATATATATATATATATATATATATATATATATATATATAATTGGTGGGGTTGTGAAGAGGTAGTAGATATATATGAAATGTGAGTGTCAAGATCTTGGTATGAGAGTACTGATAGATTATTAGTGTGTTTCCCCATATAAAAAATAACCAAGGACAATATTATAGTATACAAGGACACGGGAATGACTCTTCAAAGTCGAGACACGACACGGTATTGGGTTCTTCTAGAACTCGTATCCAAATTGGGTTAGAGCAGTGTCAAACCTATCCTTGACACAAGAGTTCGTGTTCGGGTGGTTGTGGCACGACACTAGTACATGTATCACGTAACTAGGTTTATGTTACAAGCTAGATAAATATAAGTTAAGTAGTAAATAGTTTCACATAGATAATACTTAGTATAAAAGTAGAATAACTAGTATCCTAAGGAAGACAATGAACACATGAAGATACCTATTTAATAGGGTTTGAAATTAGAGTTGTCACATGTCTACTAGTTTTCGGATAGTCACGAATTATAAAACGGATACACATGAACCACGATAGGGATACTCACGCATCATAACTCGAATACTCATACATCAATAGGAGTTGTTAATTACTTTAATAAACATGTGTATCCATCTTTGCATCCATTTGGATAATATACTTGAACGATGTCTATTCATCTTTTCAGAAGTATCTAGAAATAGATCTGAATTACTACCTGCGTTATCGTTCGTGGATGTACAACCGTCATCCTGATGACATGTGCGGTGTGCGGGATAAATTCATACAGGGGGTAAAACAGTTCCTGCATTTTGCCAAGACGTTCCCTCAGTACATGGACGACACCAATTAAGTGTCCGTGTGTGAGATATCGCAACTCAAAATATCACTCAGAAGTGGATATGACATATCATTTATACTCGAGAGATTTTATGCCAAATTACTATCAGTGGACCTCACACAGAGAACTTGTGTCTTTAGCATCGAAGTTGGAGCCTTATGTGGAGCCGTATATGGATGTCCATGACCACGCTGATTGTAACAACCCGTTCCATTCAAGCGGACAGCCGATTCAAATGGTGCAAGTGCAATGACCCGACCCGCTTTGCGTAGCGAGAAGACTCGTTTGAGGAAAAAGATTTCCAGACTTGGCCCTTCAAGAGTTCAGACTTATACTTTCAGAGGCTCGCTCGGAGTATCGTTCGACCGAGGCAAATCATCGCTAAGGTGGGTGGATACGATAAACTTGTCTTTGCTTAGCCATCACACTTAAAATATGGACGATACATGCTAGTCGCTAGGTGAATCATTCCCTCCATGCTAATAAAGAATATAACACACCTAACTAAGGGAATAATCCCAACTTGTATTGCTTGTGTTAGAACATGAAAATGAAACTTTGCTTATACGTAGACCCTCGTATGCTAACTTTGCCTTGCGCAACTAGACCCCTCTATGCCTCGAGTAGAACGATATATATACTCTTCGTAGTGCACTGCCTCACTTGTTTACATTGCACGTCTATAGACATGTCGCTCGATATATCCCTTATAGTTTTACTCCTCGCTTTACCCATAGGCCCATGCCAAACGTAAATGCTTATTTTTTTCATAAATGCATGCTTGCCTTCTTATATGTTAACTTGTACTCGTTGACTCATTCCAATGCTTGCCACAATAAGACTTATGCCACAATCAAGTAACACTATTTCGTATCGTGCATGCATCTAGTTTGTCAGAAGATTATCTAATAGTCCTTCTGTGCAATATGAACCGACAAGTATCTGGGACCGTTGGGTCGCTAAGGCAGTCCCCGAACCAGGGGAATGCATCAAATGTCAAGTTGAACTGAACGAGAATCATGTCAATATCACAGCTCTTGGAGCATAATCGAACTGAACAAGAATCAAGAATTAATATGTCATGAATTTTGCAAATCTGAGACCCAAGTGTCATCCTCACATTTTCATTTGAGGGTAGTTTGGTAATTGACATGGGTATTTTAATTTTAGGATGTATTGTATTTAAATATTGTGCATGTGTAATATTTAATTGTTGTATTATTTATTGATTGTTAGTTATAGATTTATTTTAGACTTATGTAGTGGACCTAACCTATTTAATTAGATGCATGAACCAATATTTTAGATTGGTTTAGATTGAGCCTATGAATTAGGCCCATGGATTAGGAGGTTGGATTAATTAGTGAAACCATTAGACTAGAACCTTTCCTCCCGAATTAATTTCTTCATAAAAGGCCCCAAGGGGTAATTAACACATTTCATACTTGCTTGGGGAGAGGGCTAGGTCCGGCCATAGAGGGAGGAGAGAGAGTGCCTCTCTCATTTCATTTCCAATTCTATTTAGATATAGTTTTTCCCTCTTCTAATTTTCTTCATTCCCTCATCAATCCTCCACCAATTTTTTCATAAATTTCTTTCCTATTCTTCATTGGAGGCTTCTTCATCAAGGATCTACAAGAAGGAAGCAAGGAGCAAGAAGGAGGAGGCCAAGATCTACAAGGAGAGGAGCTACTTTCTATTTGGGAACTTTTCATTAGAAATCCATCTCCCAATAAGTATATTTCAGTTTTCCCTTTTCTAGTAGACTCTAAATCTAAGATTTAACTATGAGAAACCAACCCACATGCATAGGCTACCCAGAGGAATTAATTTTAGGATCATAGGAGACGTACGGTGGAAGTTATGTGCATTTTGGTGTCGATTTTGGGGGAATTCTGAGATTGGCACATGTGGTATTTGTTATTTGGTCTAATAGATCAATATGACCCATGATTGATTGTTTATGACTAGTTTTGTATCCATAATTGGGTACGTGTAGGACGTATCTCGTAGATTTGACAAAACAGGTTGATTTTGGAGATTTTCCTCCGACACGGGGACTTGTGCATATCACATTGTGACACAGACACGTAGTTGATCTAATTATTATTCGTATTATTCATATTTAGTGTATTATATTAGCTCGTGTCCTCCAAGATGCATTTGGTTCTGTGTTGGAGCCGTATCGCAAGCGTATTATAGAGTTAGTGTGATACGGGTGTGGTGCACTCCACTTGTTTGGTGTTTTGCTCTTAATTCTATACGTACATGTGTATATATATATCTATATAATATTTTATATAATATATATATGTATATGAGTGTGTATATGATTAAGTGCATTTGTGTGTGTCTATATGTATGTATATAATAGTATATATATATATATATATATATATGTGTGTGTGTGTGTGTGTGTGTGTGTGTGTGTGTGTTAGTGTTTGTATATTCATATATAAGAGTGTATATATATATATATATATATATATAGAGAGAGAGAGAGAGAGAGTTGGATTTATATATATATATATATATATATATATATATATATATATATATATATATATAGAGAGAGAGAGAGAGAAAGTTGGATTTATATATATATATATATGAGTATATGAATAGAGGTAGGTATATGTGTTTGTATGAGTGGCTGTGTTGTTTGTGTGTGTGTGTGTGAGAGGAGTGAGTTCAGCACAGTGAGTAAGGGAGAGCAGGGTCAGTGACAACAATCAAATGGAGAAGAGCACAGTTCAGCAACTTGGGGAAAGGCTCGGGCTATGCACTGAAGGTGTACAGCAAGCTGTGCAAGAGAAGAGGCAGCACTCGAGCAGCTGAACAGCAATAGCAGGAACAGAGCAGTTAAGAGCAGCAATGAAGAGTACATCCTGCATCAATACAAGCAACAGCTTGTTGCTGCAGCTTCATCCTCAAGAGAGAATTCAGTAGCTAGTGCAAGCCATGAGAGAGCAGTGCACAACATCGATCTCCCTATAGCATCAAATCAGCAAAGAGGGGAGCAGCAGATCAACACAGGTGGGTGCAAGGAGCTCATGTAGCATGAAGCATTGAACACTACTTTGAGCAGTCGAGGCACAACAACTTGGGGAGAGCAGTGATGTGCAGTATCAGTGTCTTCACAGTTCAGTTTCAGTATCAGTATTTAAGTATCTTTCAGTAGCAGTTTTCGCTAGGTAACAGTAGCTTTGGGATAGCTAGATGGTTTAGTGAATAGGAGGTTTAGTTTCAGATTTAGTTAGTTTAGTGAGGTATTTGGTTTAATGGGTAGATAGCTAATGGGTAGATTAGTATTTAGGTATTAGCTAATAGTTGGTTAGTTGGATATCGGTTTAGCTTGGAGTTTTGGTAGTGGTTTAGTGAGTTAGTGTTTTAGTGTATTGTTAGTAGTTAATAGGCATATGTTTGACATTATTATATTATATATTTATAATCAGTTACTTGAGGTATTGGTAAGTTTAAATAGGTAGTAGTGATACACCTTACTAATATATAGTTAACTATAGATATGTGTATATATGTATCTTGTAGATAGGTATGTTTGATATTATAGTTAGTTCTATAATAGTATTGAGATATATTATAGTGTTAGTATATATTAGTATATTAGTTTTGGGATTATATATATATATGCATTAGTTATAATGTAGGGTTTTGAATTACCTTGGGATACCAAGGTAATATCAAGCTATTGGGTCGATACCCAAGGTATTGGGCTTGGGTATCGAGATAGGTATGATACGCATTGGTGCAAGGCTAACATATCAAATTTCATTGTTTTGTTATAGTATTATAATTATTGACTTGAATATATAACTAAAGTACTATTTTCATATATGGAAACTTGCGTATCTTAGGATACGGCTTTTTGAGTGTCTTCTAGTATCCTAGTTTAGTTAGTATAGATTAGTTTCATAGTGCATTGACTTAGTGTCTTAGTGTTAGACTCTAGCAACCTAGATTTGATCGATTTGACCTAGAAATGGCTTATTGATTTAGAATTGCATCATATTAACTTATTTTTATTCTTTAACCTTGTATTGATGCAACATACCATATATAGGTCTGTGTGACACCAACTTGGGCATCGAGAGACACACCTTGCTCAGGACTTCAGGCGAGTATATTTCTCTGATAGTTTTTAATTCATAATAGTGTATATATGCATGTTCTAGAATTGTATACTTGATTCTGACCTAGTGATTTTATGGACTTGTACTACGTGGATCCCGTCAAGAGATATTATCCTCTACCGTGTTCAGCGGGTACTCGTATACATGTATATTAT
Source organism: Iris macrosiphon (assembly GCA_036927795.1). Lineage (NCBI taxonomy): Eukaryota > Viridiplantae > Streptophyta > Magnoliopsida > Asparagales > Iridaceae > Iris > Iris macrosiphon. The sequence continues at coordinate 111,264,296 of JAYESA010000006.1, read as the reverse complement.
TATGTATATTGGGTATTAATTTATATTTTGTGTTCACACACTACTCGTGTTCAGTGTGCTTATTCGTGTACATCCATTGCTCAGTGTGCTTATTCATGTACACCCACTGCTCGTGTTCAGTGGTTATGATATTCGTGTACACCCACTGCTCGTGTTTAGTGGTTATATTTCGTGTTTGTAGCGTGTTATGATTGGATCCATTGGTATTAGTTGGGGATGGGAGAGTAGGAGTTGATTATGTGATCAAAGCTCCATTGTTACATCGTGTACATTCTGGTTATATACCTCACTTGTAATCGTCTTAGTTGATCATGTTCACCCAAACCGATCACATAATGGACTTGTATTCTGAGGCACATTAGTTAGATTACAGTTACTTCATCATATTGCTGATATTCATATTGTTGTTCTATATTCTTATATATTACATGTATATCTATTGTTCATTCATTCATATGTTAGTGATCTTGTATCTCATTTCTATTATCTGTTTTATATGCTCAATTATGTTATTAAAACTCCTTTCAGAGGTATGTACTTCGCTCTAATCCTGACTGGATATATTTTTCCAGATGACTATGTAAACCCCCTCATTTATTTCTATAGATAGTCTGGTATGGGTTAGAAAATTTTGGTTTAGCAGCAGATGATTGAGGTTTAGAGTAAGGTTACAGATGTCTGATTTTTAATTAAACCCTTGGCGTGCCCTACCGTTGTTGAAATATTCGGAGCCCAACATCAGCCCATAAATTCCAACAGATTATTGTACTCTTGACTTGACACGCCAATTTAGGCACTGAACTTTTCTGTCACTCAAAATTATATTTCTCTGTGCTCTAATTTAATTGCATAATTTTCTGTAACCGAAATCCATATTTAATCATGTGTCGCACACCTGTGTCGTTGCGATCAATTTTGAGACACTAACTCAACCCGTTGAGCCGGACCAATTAAAGGGTCCAAGACTGACTCCAAGCCTACACCATTCACGACCTTTGTGTCACTCCCAATTGAGATCCCATGTGCCCCTATTTAATTAAAGAGCATATGATAATTTATTCTAATTAAATTGGTGATACCAACTTTGACTAATCCTATTTTAATCCCAATTTAATTCCAATGTCAATTTAATTAAGCCCATGCAAAACACACAACACCCCCTCACCCTACAAAACACCAAACACCATTTCTCCCACAAATTTTGCATCATTTTATGTGATTGTGTAATTACCCAAATTTAAGGGGCTTACTTGCAATTATTGAAATAGGTGTCAAAATCTCATTGGTCAAGGCCAATGAAGAAGCCTCACCCTCTTCTTTGACCAGTCAAATCTCCCCACTCCCTCTCCTTTGAATGACAAATTTTCCTCCATGTGAAATCATAGCCCCTCATTTGAATTGGGCTCATCCACACCACACAACCCTCACACAACTCCCTATATAATGTCTCCATCACCACACTCTTCCCCATGTCGGCCCTAATCTCCAAAATCTAGAGAACCCCACCCCCTCTCTCTCTTCTCCCTCCTCAAAACTCCAGCTGGCCCCTCTTGCTCAAGTCTTCCCCCGGAGCAGCAGTACGACGGGGATCTGACTCGCCACCCGACGGTGAGGATCTTTCCACCACCACCATTGTCTTCATCAACACATTACCCCACCTCCAGCTGCTCTTCTCACCACCACCATCGTCTTCATCAACGCTCCGGCCGAGCCAAGCCAACTCCGTCCATAACCACTCCCTGCTCCGGCCAGCATTCTTCCCACCACCGCACATCACCACCACCACCTCCAGTCTTTACTTCCCACCACCGCACACCATTACCACCACCTCCGGTCCGTTCCACCACCACCTGCTGTAATCTCCGGTCACCTCTTCTCCGGTGTGCCAGCGTCGATAACCCACCACAGCACTTCCCACCACCACCTCGCCGAGGAGAACCACTCCCCTCTCTATATTGTTGTTTAATTTGTTTTATGTATGTTTAGTTTAGTGTTAATGATTAGTGTTGTTTATTGCATGTGAGTTTTAGGGTTGTATAGGTTTAAGTTTTAGGGATTGATTATATTTAAATGTTATGAATTTTATGCATTGATGGTTAACATGCTTAGTTAATATTTAGGGTATTTGAAGATATATTGAGTTTAGGCTATTTGGATAAATTGAGATGTTAGGGTATTTCAATTAATATATGCATTATTGATTATTGTTGTTGAGCAGATTAAATTGTTGCGAAATAATACTATGATCTATCATCGAGGGACAGGTGATTTATTGTGAAATGATGTGTGGTATCAAACCATTAATCGGTGATTGGGGACTGATAATTAATGATGGGTTTAGTTGAAAAGTAGTACTTATTGTGAATTGGTGATGAAGATATAAAACGGAAGGTTTAATAAATATTAATTATTTATTTTGAGGATGACAGTAAATGTACATGTTAACGTCGGTGCACACCGAGGTAAAATTTGAGGAATAATCATGCATGAAATACCAATGAACACTGTGATGAATATAGTAGGATTGAGGATAGTTTGATGATATTGTACAGATGATTAATTTGATTTAATGTAACGTACCATTAGTCAACCTTGGTCCACCCTCTAGCGTCGTGTCCCTGTGAGTTATAGCTGAGTCTGAGCATTTATTTAGACGTGTGTCACATCCCTGTTTGCCGCGTGATAGTTTATTGATTGAGTTTGTATCTCGTCTCTAGGTACTATGGGACCTGCGGACTCGAACGTGGTACCGGATCCCCATCTTCAGCAGCTGGACGTAGGCAAGTGTACCTTGCCACCCTGTATTTTAGTTACAGATACTTATTGTTTCATTATATACATTGTGCGTGTGTTTGATTACGATCGATACTTCACGTCCGGATCACAACCGGGTGCAGACATTCGTCGTAACGTTTTGTAACGAATGCTAGATTTTTGTAACATCTCGATGTACGTACCTGAGTATATCGTCACCCCAGGACACTTATACTGTTATCGTGCCAGATTTCTTGTATCCTGATACTGACATCATGATTGGAGACTGGGATGACCTTAGGGTCACGTTTGTTGATAGATGCTTCTGTGCGAAGAGACTGCTAGATAGAGGTTCCGGTTCAGCGTACAATCATTGAACGCTTAGGAAGGAGAACACAGTTATTAGACGTTTGGGCTCCTCTGCACGCGCTTATATATGTATATGTACTATTTCTGTAGTGATCCTGTATCTAGAGTAGTTGTATAACCCGTGTGACTCTTTGCCCGGAGCTGCGGTACGTCCCGTGTGTTTCCGTGTCCGGAGCTACGATTTTATTTTGGATAGCTCACACGTCGAACATTGTCTTTAAAGTGTGTCTCACTTGTTTGGTTATGCTAGATTACCCCGTCGTTGCACTTGTACTTTCTGTTATACTTGGCATGCTGTATTTTTGTACCTTGTTACGTCCCTCTGAGGACCTGGCCCCCTGCCAGTTTTGTAACATAGACGATTACGGAGCATTTGGAGTTGTTGATGGAGTTGCATGTCTTGTGGGCTTTGTACCAGGTACTCACATTATTTCTATCGGCATTATGGTTATTTATACTGATTATTCATCTGCTGTTATAGCCTAGTTTTTATAGACTCATATTTCTTCTCGAGCCTATTCGAGTTGGTGTGTTATTGGGCGGCCGACTTTAGCACATGCAGCTCTTTCTTGTATATTTTTGTTCATTGTGGATTGAAACATAAATGTTTACATTTACGGGATTTTAGATAGTGCCCTTTATTATACAGCTTATACGTATTCGAGTCAGACCAGAGTCTGATCGATTGCGTAGCTGGCGTGTCGTGTATTCCTAGTCCTATGTATTTTGGGACTGGAGCATGACATATTTTTGTGGTGGCCCGTGCAGGTCAGATTTAAATCGTCTTGGTCACCTGACTGTGCCAAGCGAGCCTACAAATTAGGAATAGATATTATTATTTATTGTTGTATAGGATCTCAATCCATAATTGATTTTAAAAACTCACTTTGTATATGATTATCGCCTTTGGACTTCCAATTTAAAATTGTTCAGTTTTTGCCAATATCGTTATCATTGTTTCTTATATCCTATTAATTCGAAAAGACGAACGCTTGTGCCTGATGGTTTCCTCCAGAAGAAGATCGTAGTTTAGATGACAGAGGACATGATATGTGCAATAATCTCTGAGAAGATTGTTACCCTCAGTAGGGTTGGCTGATAGGTTCTTTTAGATGCTAGAGCTAGTGTGGAGGGTTAGCAAGAGAATTGGACCCAGTAGTACCCTACCCATACTTGGGATAGCAATAATTTGGGAAGTATTGGGAGCTGAAAAGATTATTGATCATGTCCTAGAATAATTTATGGAAGTACATAGCCTAATGCTAGAAATTAGTTGTTGTATATGATAGCGATACCAGGAACGATATTATGGAATAGAGAAGATGAAATTTTAGGCTCCCACCAGGAAGATGATGATCTGATGCCAGAAATTCTAGCATATACTTGGGTGATACCATTAATTTAAATTACACTATGTGACCCGGAGCAATAAATAACGGAAAAGAAGAAATTTGAGGAATACAATTATAGAAAGAAATTTGAGGAGAAGAGTAATTATACATTAGGCAAGAATTTTTTTTTTTTGAGGATTGATTTTGAAAACAGAACAGGAGAATTTATTATGAGGTTTAGTCTAGACTATGACATCGTCCTAGCATGAGTTGGTTGAGCCAATACCACGCGATGCTAGAATTGTCGACGTGGTTGCACTATATTTAGACCACCAGATTACCCTGAGTTTGAGTTTCTTCGGGGAGCCCAGGAGCATGGGGCCCATCTACCTTAGGGGCACACAATGCAAAAGGTGAACCAGTGTACCCTCACATTATATCAGAGTTTGAGAATGTGTTTCTAGAGAATCTTCCAGGCCTGCCACCTGACACAGAGATAGAATTTGCTATAGAGTTGACTCCAAGAGCCGAGCCAGTTATTTTTCCGTCTTCAGACTAGCACCGATAGAGTTGGTTGAGTTAAAGGTCCATAGTAGAGGATCTCTTAGACAAGGGTTACAGTCGGGCTAGTGTTTCTCAATGGAGAGTACCCATCTTATTGTGCCAAAGAAGGATGGGACGGTACATTTGTATATTGATTACAGGGACGGTATGTTTGTGTATCGATTACAGGGCGTTTAATGCTGTAACGATAAAGAACAAGTACTCCTTGTCGCGCATCAATGATTTATTTGAATCAGCTAAGTGGCGCATATGTATTCTCGAAGAACGATCTCAGATCAAGCTATCATCAGATCAAGGTACGGAGAGAGGACATTTCGAAGACGGCTTTCCGGACAAAGTATGGGCACTATGAGTTTCTAGTCATGCCGTTTGGTTTAACCAACGCGCCAGCAGTAATTATGAGTCTGATGAACAATATTTTCCACCAGTACTTAGATAAGTTCGTGGTGGTATTCATCGACGACATCTTGGTATATTCCAAGAGCCAGGAGGAGCACGAGAGACATCTAAGGATCGTGTTGGAGACGCTGAGGCAAGAGAGGCTGTACGCCAAGCTCAGCAAATATGAGTTATGTTTGGATAGAGTACCCTTCCTGGGACATATAATCACCGGAGAATGGACTATCAGTTGACTCAGAGAAGTTAGATACAGTTGAGACATGGCCAACCCCTACACCAGTTACAGAGATTAGGAGCTTCCTCGGACTTGCCGGATATTATCGGAGGTTCGTAAAAAATTTCTCGAGGATTGCTGCGCCTATGACGAGACTGACGCGTAAAGGCAAGGAGTTTATCTGGATCGAAGAGTGTCAGACGGCTTTCGATGAGCTGAAGAAGCGTCTAACATCAGCACCGATTTTGACACTACCTTCAAGATCAGAAGGATTTATAGTGTACAGTGATGCGTCTGGGAGTGGATTAGGATGTGTACTAATACAACACAGCAAAGTGATAGCCTACGCATCAAGACAGCCGAGAGTTCATAAGAAGAACTATCCGATGCACGACCTAGAGCTAGCTGCAGTGATAATTGCACTAAAGCTATGGCAACACTACCTTTACGGAAAGCGTGTTGAGATTTACACAGACCATAAAAGTCTGAAGTATGTCTACACTGAGAAGGAGCTCAACATGAGGCAGAGGCGCTGGTAGAGTTGATGACAGATTATGATATAGAGGTGCAGTACCACCCTTGCAAGGCGAATGTAGTAGCAGATGCCTTAAGCATGAAGCCCATGGCATACTTTTTGACGACTCAGCGGCAATTGCTAGAGGATCTCTAGGAGCTTGGGATAGAGATTGTATTGCCAGGCATGGACGGACAGATGGCCAGTCTCGAGGTTCAGTCTACTTTGATTGAGAGGATCAAGGCAGCCCTGCCTACAGATGCAAGATTTCGACGACTGCGAGAGAGGACAGAGGCTGGCATGCAGACGGGACTCAGGATTCATGAAGACGGAACATTAAGGTATGGAGATCGCCTATACGTTCCGAGTGGCGAGCTACACCAGGAGTTGATGACCAAGGCTCATAGCTCAATTTATTCTATTCATCCCGGGGGAACGAAGATGTACCAAGATTTGAGGCAACATTTCTGGTGGCATGGGATAAAGAGAGAGATTGTAAGATTCGTGACGAGATGTTTGGTTTGTCAGCAAGTCAAGGCTGAACATCAGAGGACTGCAGGACTATTGCAACCGCTTAACATTCCCGAGTGGAAATGGGAACACATTACCATGGACTTCGTCATAGAATTCCCGCGGAGCCCTAGCGGAAAGGATGCAGTTTGGGTTGTCGTAGACAGACTCACAAAGTTTGCATATTTCTTGCCCTTCAGAGTTGGGCAGTCCACGGAGATATTAGCTGACATGTATATGAGGCAGATAGTACAACTACATAGAGTGCCTGTCAGCATTGTATCGGATCATGATTCCAGATTCACGTCACATTTTTAGCGGAGTATGCAGGAGAGTCTAGGAACTTGTCTCAAGTTTAGCACTGCATATCATCCACAGACTGATAGCCAGTCAGAGCGCACGATACAGATACTAGAGGATATGTTGAGAGCGTGCATGATCGACTTTGGAGGATCTTGGGAGGACCATCTACACTTGGTAGAATTCTCCTACAATAACAGCTACTAGGCTAGCATATAGATTGCACCTTATGAGGCACTGTACGGCAGGAAGTGTAGGTCACCGGTATGTTGGAGTGACGTGGGAGAGCGTCAGATACTTGGTCCAGAGTTGGTAACACAGACGGTGGAGAAAGTCAAGCAGATTCAGAGCCACCTGCGTGCAGCACAGGATAGACAAAAACATTGGACAGATGCTCACCGCAGACCTTTGGAGTTCAAGGAAGGTGACCATATATTTTTAAAGATATCGCCTACTCGTGGTACCATCAGATTCGGAGGCAGAGGCAAGCTGGGTCCGAGGTACATCGGACCTTTTGACATCTTGGAACGAGTTGGCGAAGTGGCTTATCGTCTTGCATTGCCTCCATCATTAGAAGGAGTGCATGACGTATTTTACGTATCGTATATATGGCAGACCCTAGCCACGTGCTTGATCATTCGGAGATTACAGTCGGGCCCAGTCTATCTTACGTAAAGCAGCCAGTGGAGATACTCGATCACAGTGAGAAGACTTTGAGAGGTCAGACTATTCGACTGGTCAGAGTTGCATGGAAGCATCATTCGCAAGGCGAGTCTACCTGGGAGGGCGAGGATTCCATTCTTCAGCGTTTCTCGTATTTATTTGAGGACCAAGGTACGAATTTACGTACCGCATTTGATTACCAGTTTGCTTTTAAATTCTCGTAGCTATTATCGTGCTTTACTTTTAATTTCGGGGATGAAAATTTTCTAAGTTGGGAAGGATGTAAACTCTCTCATTTATTTCTATAGATAGTCTGGTATGGGTTAGAAAATTTTGGTTTAGCAGCAGATGATTGAGGTTTAGAGTAAGGTTACAGATGTCTGATTTTTAATTAAACCTTTGGCGCGCCCTACCGTTGTTGAAATATTCGGAGCCCAACGTCAGCCCATAAATTCCAACAGATTGTTGCACTCTTGACTTAACATGCCAATTTATGTGCTAGACTTTTTCGTCACTCAAAATCATATTTCTCTGTGCTCTAATTTAATTGCACAATTTTTTGTAACCGAAATTCATATTTAATCATGCGTCGCACACCTGTGTCGTTGCCATCAATTTTGAGACACCAACTCAACCCGTTCAGCCGGACCAATTAAAGGGTCCAAGACTGACTCTAAGCCTACACTATTCACGACCTTTGTGTCACTCCCAATTGAGATCCCATGTGCCCCCATTTAATTAAAGAGCACATGATAATTTATTCTAATTAAATTGGGGATACCAACTTTGACTAATCCTATTTTAATCCTAATTTAATTCCAATGTCCATTTAATTAAGCCCATGCAAAACACACAACACCCTCTCACCCTACAAAACACCAAACACTATTTCTTCCACAAATTTTGCATCATTTCATGTGATTGTGCAATTACCCAAATTTAAGGGGCTTAGTTGCAATTATTGAAATAGGTGTCAAAACCTCATTGGTCATGGCCAATGAAGAAGCCTCACCCTCTTCTTTGACCAGTCAAATCTCCCCACTCCCTCTCCTTTGGATGACAAATTTTCCTCCGTGTGAAATCCTAGCCCCTCATTTGAATTGGGCTCATCCACACCACACAACCCTCACACAATTCCCTATATAATGTCTCCATCACCACACTCTTCCCCATGCCGGCCCTAATCCCCAAAACCTAGAGAACCCTATCCCCTCTCTCTCTCCTCCCTCCTCAAAACTCCAGCCGGTCCCTCCTACTCAAGTCTTCCCCCGGAGCAGCAGTACGACGGGGATCTGACTCGCCACCCGACGGTAAGGATCTTCCAACCACCACCATCGTCTTCATCAACACATCACCCCACCTCCAGCTGCTCTTCTCACCACCACCATCATCTTCATCAACGCTCCAGCCGAGCCAAGCCAACTCCATCCATAACCATTCCCTGCTCCGGCCAGCATTCTTTCCACCACCGCACATCACCACCACCACATCCAGTCTTTACTTCCCACCACCGCACACCATTACCACCACCTCCAGTCCGTTCCACCACCACCTGCTGTGATCTCCGGTCACCTCTTCTCCGGCGTGCCAGCGTCGATAACCCACCACATCACTTCCCACCACCACCTCGCCGAGGAGAACCACTCCCCTCTCTATATTGTTGTATAATTTATTTTATGTATGTTTAGTTTAGTGCTAATGATTAGTGTTGTTTATTGCATGTGAGTTTTAGGGTTGTATAGGTTTAAGTTTTAGGGATTGATTATATTTAAATGTTATAAATTTTATGCATTGATGGTTAACATGCTTAGTTAATATTTAGGGTATTTGAAGATATATTGAGTTTAGGCTATTTGGATACATTGAGATGTTAGGGTATTTCAATTAATATATGCATTATTGATTATTATTATTGAGCAGATTAAATTATTACAAAATAATACTATGATCTATCATCGAGGGACAGGTGATTTATTGTGAAATGATGTGTGGTATCAAACCATTAATCGGTGATTGGGGACAAATAATTAATGATGGGTTTAGTTGAAGAGTAGTACTTATTGTGAATTGGTGATAAAGATATAAAACTGAAGGTTTAATAAATATTAATTGTTTATTTTGAGGATGACAGTAAATGTACATGTTAACGTCGGTACATACCGAGGTAAAATTTAAGGAATAATCATGCATGAAATACCAATGAACACTGTGATGAATATAGTAGGATTGAGGATAGTTTGATGATATTATACAGATGATTAATTTGATTTGATGTAACGTACCATTAGTCAGTCTTGGTCAACCCTCTAGCGTCGTGTCCCTGTGAGTTATAGCTGAGTCTGAGCATTTATTTAGACGTGTGTCACATCCCTGTTTGCCGCTTGATAGTTTATTGATTGAGTTTGTATCTCGTCTCTAGGTACTACGGGACCTGCAGACTCGAACGTGGTACCGGATCCCCATCTTCAGCAGCTGGACGCAGGCAAGTGTACCTTGCCACCCTATATTTCAGTTACAGATACTTATTGTTTCATTATATACATTGTGCGCGTGTTTGATTACGATCGATACTTTACGTCCGGATCACAACCGGGTGCAGACATTCATCGTAACGTTTTGTAACGAATGCTAGATTTTTGTAACATCTCGATGTACGTACCTGAGTATATCGTCACCCCAGGACACTTATACTATTATCGTGCCAGATTTCCTGTATTCTGATACTGACATCATGACTGGAGACTGGGATGACCTTAGGGTCGCATTTGTTGATAGATACTTATGTGCGAAGAGACTGCTAGATAAAGGTTCTGGTTCAGCGCATAATCGTTGAACGCTTTGGAAGGGGAAGACAGTTACTAGACGTTTGGGCTCCTCTGTACGCGCTTATATATGTATATGTACTATTTCTGCAGTGATCATGTATCTAGAGTAGTTGTATCACCCGTGTGACTCTTTGCCCGGAGCTGCGGTACGTTCCGTGTGTTTCCGTGTCCGGAGCTACGATTTTATTTTGGTAGCTCACGCGTCGAACATGGTCTTTAAACTGTGTCTCACTTGTTTGGTTATGCTAGATTACCCCGTCGTTGCACTTGTACTTTCTGTTATACTTGGCATGCTATAGTTTTGTACCTTGTTACGTCCCTCTGAGGACCTGGTCCCCTGCCAGTTTTGCAGCATAGACGAGTACGGAGCATTTGGAGTTGCTGATGGAGTTGCATGTCTTACGGGCATTGTACCAGGTACTCACACCATTTCCACTGGCATTATGGTTATTTATATTGATTATTCATCTGTTGTTGTATCCTAGTTTTTATAGACTCATATTTTTTCTCGAGCCTATTCGAGTTGGTGTGTTATTGGGCGGCCGACTTTAGCACATGCAGCTCTTTCTTGTATATTTTTGTTTATTGTGGATTGAGACATAGATGTTTACAATTACGGGATTTTAGATAGTGCCCTTTATTATACAGCTTATACGTATTCGAGTCAGACCAGAGTCTGGTCGATTGCGTAGCTGGCGTGTCGCATATTTCTGGTCCTATGTATTTTGGGACTAGGGCGTGATAGACTGGCTTATAGAGCAGTGTCCCAATTTCTATGGGCCGCGGGACGACGTACCTATAGAGGATACTCCTATAGTCCAGGAGGACTTAGTTGCAGAGCCCGAGGAGGTCTAGTTATTTGTGTTGGCATGTATTAGACTATTATATTTGAGGAGATTAACAGTTGTATATTATTTCAGATTGTTGATTGTATCTTATTCTTTCCTTCGCTATTCCATTCGTGCATTATCTTCCTTAGTTTGTTTTATGATTGTGATTAGTCATACTTGTGAGATACTATATTGCTCCTCTGTTTGGAGTTGAGATGATTGACAGGTACCATATTATATTGTTGAGATGTTAGATAGTTAGAAATGACCCAGACAGCGTTCTACCGCCGATTCTGTGGTGTAGGCTGGGCGTAACCATATACTCGTGCCCAAATATCCGGGTGCGTGTCGTAACACATTTTTAGTGGTGGCCTATGCAAGTCTAGATTCGCAATTAGTGCAATTTTGTAGTTGTGCTCGCCTAGAGTACTGCTACGAGCCTGCTTTAGGAAATAGGATTTAGGCTAAGAGTTTACTCAATCAGAACTAGGAAACATTCCAAGATCTATTTTGCAAATCCCAATCTATTGAATATTGCTTTAATTTGAATAAAATTATGTCCTTCTTTGATGGTATTGTATTATATTCAATATTGATTCCTTATTTCAATCTATCATCAAGATGCCGCCGAAGACGCGTTCCCAGCGCTCAGGTGCTGCGACAGCACGATCAGTCACTTCATCACCCATGAGGGCAGCACCCTCAGACGATGGTCCAGCACCTACATTCTGGAGGTCAGCTTCATTGGTCCAAGTGGGCATATCAGCAGCAGCTTTAGGAGGTGCTCCACCTCTAGTACCGAGGACAACGCAGACAGTTTCCGAGGATCTTCCACCCCCACCACTTGCAGTTGATCCGACGCAGATGTTCGCACTCTTCCAGTAGATGATGGAGGTACAGCAGCGTCAGTCGGAGGTCCTGCGACAAAGCATGGAGAATGCTCACCAGATCGCACTTGTAGCAGTTGAGAGAGCTACTACATTCCAGCCACAGACGGCGCCGCCTCAGTTTATTCCTCAGCAGCCGAGGTCGGGTACCATCATAGACTTCAAGAGGATGGGCCCAAAGGACTTCAGAGGCACAGAAGGGATCTTTTATGCGGATGATTGGATTGAGGACATCGAGCGAAACCTGCGGCTGGCCCAGATTCCAGAGATGCTATAGATAGAGGCAGCGGGGTGTATGATGTTCGATATTGCATTGACATAGTTCCGAACAGACCCCAGGATTGCAGTACCAGGACTCACTTGGGAAGCTTTCAAAGAGCTTTTCAAGAAAAAGTTCTTTCCAGACGTGGCTCTTACATCTTTGGAGAGCCAGTTCCAGTACCTCGTCTAGGGAGATATGTTAGTGGAAGAGTATGCGGCAGAGTATTGCCGACTAGGTCACTTCATAGAGGGGCAGAACCCTAGAGGTAGAGCCAGGAAGTTCAGGAAGGGCCTAAATAGGGAGGTCAAATCCCACACCAATAGAGATCCTACCGCCACCTTCGAGGAGATTCTCAGACAGGCGCAGAGAGTGGAGGATGACATAGAGCTTGGATCTAAGAGGCCAAGGGACACAGGAGGATCCAGCACCAACACGGGTCCAGCGAAGAGGCCTCATTTTCAGCAACAGCACCAGAGGCATTACCAGCACCAGAGGCAGCAGTATTACGGGCCAGCTAGAGCGTCGGCACATCAGATGCATCAGATCCAGAGGGCAGCTGTTCCTTGCTCTTTCTGTAAGAAGGAAGGACACAGATGGGACGCATGCAGGATGAGGCTAGGACAATGCATATTTTGTGGATCAGGAGATCATTAGTTGAGGGATTGTCCTAAAGTCCCAACTCGTCCAGCTCAGGGTGGAGGTCAGGCACAGAGGGCACCCGCTAGACCACCAGCGGGACAACAGAGAGGACCTCTACCACCGCAATAGTAGAAGTTTGCTCAGCATCAGCAGCAGAGAGGAGCGCAATAACAAGGCCGAGCTTTTGCCTTGACTGTCGAGGAGGAGGAGCCGGTTGGCGATGTCATCTCGGGTTCAGTTTATCTCAATTCCTTTCCAGCTCATGTTTTGTTCGATTCTGGTGCTTCTTATAGATTTGTATCTGTATATTTTGCTTTGAGGCATCATCTTGAGTCTGAACCGTTGGCGAGGACATGGAAGTGTGAGTGGCTGTGTTGTTTGTGTGTGTGTATATGAGGAGTGAGGAGTGAGTTCAGCACAGTAAGTGAGGGAGAGCAGGGTCAGTGACAGCAAGTGAATGGTGAAGAGCAAAGTTCAGCAACTTGGGGAGAGGCTCGGGCTATGCACTGAAGGTGTACAGCAAGCTGTACAAGAGGAGAGGCAGCACTCGAGCAGCTGAATAGCAATAGCAAGAACAGAGTAGTAAGGAGCAGCAAAGAAGAGTACATCCTGCATCAATACAAGCAACAACATGTTACTGCAGCTTCATCCTAAATAGAGCATTCAGCAGCTAGTGCAAGCCATGAGAGGGCAGTGCACAGCATCGATCTTCCTGCAGCATCAAATCAGCAAAGAGGGGAGCAGCAGATCAGCACAGGTGGATGCAAGGAGCTCATGCAGCATGAAGCATTGAACATTGCTTTGAGCAGTTGAGGCACAACAACTTAGGGAGAGCAGTGATATGCAGTATCAGTGTCTTCACAGTTCAGTTTCAGTATCAGTATTTCAATATCTTTCAGTAACAGTTTTAGCTAGTTATCAGTGGCTTTGGGATAGCTAGATGGTTTAGTGAATAGGAGGTTTAGTTTCAGATTTAGTTAGTTTAGTGAGGTATTTGGTTTAATGGGTAGATTAGTATTCAGGTATTAGCTAATAGTTGGTTAGTTGGGTATTGGTTTAGCTTAGAGTTTTGGTAGTGGTTTATTGAGTTAGTGTTTTAGTGTATTGTTAGTAGTTAATAGGCATATGTTTGACATTAGAATCTTATATATTTATAGTCAGTTACTTGAGGTATTGGTAAGTTTAAATAGGTAGTAGTGATACACCTTACAAATATATAGTTAACTATAGATATATGTATATATGTATCTTGTAGATATGTATGTTTGGTATTATAGTTAGATCTATAAAAGTATTGAGATATATTATATTGTTAGTATATATTAGTATATTGGTTTTAGGTTTATATATATGCATTAGCTATAATGTAGGGTTTTGAATTACCTTAGGATACCAAGGTAATATTAAGGTATTGGGTCGATACCCAAGGTATTGGGCTTGGGTATCGAGATAGGTGTGATACGCATTGGTGCAAGGCCAAGGTATCAAATTTCATTATTTTGTTATAGTATTATAATTATTGACTTGAATATATAACTAAAGTACTATTTTCATATACGAAAACTTGCGTATCTTAGGATACGGCTTTTTGAGTGTCTTTTAGTATCCTAGTTTAGTTAGTATAGATTAGTTTCATAGTGCATTGACTTAGTGTCGTAGTGTTAGACTCTAGCAACCTAGATTTGATCGATTTGACCTAAAAATGGCTTATTTACTTAGAATTGTATCATATTAACTTATTTTTATTCTTTAACCTTGTATTGATGCAACATACCATATATAGGTCTGTGTGACACCAGCTTGGGCATCGAGAGATACACCTTGCTCAGGACTTCAGGCGAGTATATTTCTCTCATAGTTTTTAATTCATAATTGTATATATATGCATGTTTTAGAATTGTATACTTGATTCTGACACAGTAATTTCATAAAGTTGTACTACATGGATCCTGTCAGGAGATGTTATCCCCTACCGTGTTCAGTGGGTACTCGTGTACATGTATTTCATCGTGTATATTGGTTATTAATTTATATTTCATGTTCACACACTGCTCGTGTTCAGTGTGCTTATTCGTGTACACCCACTGCTCGTGTTCAGTGGTTATATTTTGTGTTCGCAGCGTGTCTCGATTGCATCCATTGGTATTAGTTGGGGATGGGAGAGTAAGAGTTGATTATGTGATCAAAGCCCCATTGTTACATCGTGTACATTCTGGTTACATACCTCACTTGTAATCATCTTACCTGATCATGTTCATCCAAATCGATCACATAATAAACTTGTATTCTAAGGCACATTAGTTAGATTCTAGTTACTTCATCATATTGCTGATATTCATATTGTTGTTCTATATTCTCGTACATTACCTGTATATCTATTGTTCATTCATTCATATGTTAGTGATCTTGAATCTCATTTCTATTATCTATTTTATATGCTCAATTATGTTATTGAAATTGCTTTTAGAGGTATGTAATTCGCTCCAATCCTGACTGGATATATTTTTCCAGATAACTGGCTTATAGAGCAGTATCCCATATTCTACAGGCCGCAGAACGGCATACCTATAGAGGATACTCCTATAGACCAGGAGGACTTAGTTACAGAGCCTGAGGAAGTCTAGTTATTTGTTTTGGCATGTATTAGACTATTATATTTGAGGAGATTCACAGTTGTATATTATTTCAGATTGTGGATTGTATCTTATTCTTTCCTTCGCTATTCCATTCTTGCATTATCTTTCTTAGTTTGTTTTTGGATTGAGATTAGGCATACTTGTGAGATATCATATTGCTCCTCCATTTGGAGTTGAGATGATTGAAATGTACCATATTATATTGTTGAGATGTTAGATAGTTAAAAATGACCCAGACAGCATTCTACCACTGACCCAGACAACGTTCTACCGCCGATTCTGTGGTGTAGGCTGGGCGCAACCACGTACTCCAGTACCAAGGACAGCGCAGACAGTTTTTGAAAATCTTCCACCCCCACCACCTACAGTTGATCCGACGCAGATGTTCGTGCTCTTCCAACAGATGATGGAGGCGCAGCAGCGTCAGTCGGAGGTCCTGTGATAGAGCATAGAGAATGCTCACCAGATCGTACTTGCTACAGTTGAGAGAGCTACTACAGTCTAGCTACAGATGGTGCCGCCTCAGTTTATTCCTAAGTAGCGGAGGCCGAGTATCATCATAGACTTCAAGAGGATGGGCCCGAAGGACTTCAGAGGCACAGAGGGGATCATTTATGCGGATGATTGGATCGAGGATATCGAGCAGAACCTACGGCTGGCACAGATTCCAGATATGCTACAGATAGAGGCAGCGGGGTGTATGATGTTCGACATTATATTGACATGGTTCTGGACAGACCCCAGGATTGCAGTACCAGTACTCACTTGGGAAGCTTTCAAAGAGCTTTTCAAGGAGAAGTTCTTCCCAGACGTGGCTCTTACATCTTTGAAGAGCCAGTTCCAGTACCTCATCCAGGGAGCTATGTCAGTGGACGAGTATGCGACGGAGTATTGCTGACTAGGTCGCTTCGTGGAGGGGCAGAACCCTAGAGGTAGAGCCATGAAGTTCAGGAAGGGCCTGAATCGGGAGGTCAAATCCTACACCAATGGAGATCCTACCTTCACCTTCGAGGAGATTCTCAGACAGGCACAGAGAGCGGAGGATGACTTAGGGCTTGGCTCTAAGAGGCCGAGGGACACCGGAGGATCCAGCACCAATACGGGTCCAAAGAAGAGGCCTTATTTCTAGCAGCAGCACGAGAGGCATTATCAGCACCAGAGGCAGCAATATCGCTGGCCAGCTAGAGCGCCGTCACAGCAGATGCATCAGATCCAAAGGGCAGCTGGTTCTTGCACTTTTTGTAAGAAGCAAGAACACAGATGGGACACATGCAGGATGAGGCTAGGCCAATGCTTATTCTATGGATTAGGAGATCATCAGTTGAGGGCTTGTCCTAAAGTCCCAACTCGTCCAGCTCAGGGCGGAGGTCAGGCACAGAGGGCACCCGCTAGACCACCAACGGGACAGCAGAGAGGACCTCTACCACCGAAGCAGTAGCAGTTTGCCCAGCATCAGTAGCAGAGAGGAGCACAACGACAGGGGAGAGCTTTTGCCTTGACTGTCGAGGAGGAGGAGTTGGTTGGCGATGTCATCTCGGGTTCAGTTTATCTCGATTCCTTTTCTGCTCATGTTTTGTTCGATTCTGGTGCTTCTCATAGCTTTGTATCTGTATCTTTTGCTTTGAGGCATCGTCTTGAGTCTGAACCGTTGGCGAGGACTTGCAAGATCATGACCGGGGGTGGCATTATCCCGATCAGTGATATTTGCAAGAACCAAAGAGTTTATTTGGGAGGCCGAGAGTTGAGCATATGTTTACTCGTCATGCCATTTCTGAGTTACGATATAGTACTCGGGATGGATTGGTTGAGTAGGCATCATGTTATTATTGATTATCGTGGAGGCAGAACTTAAAGTATGTGTTTACCCAAAAAGAGCTCAACATGAGGCAGCGGCGATGGTTGGAGCTGATGAAAGACTTAGACATTTCCTTGCAGTACCATCCAGGGAAGGCCAACGTAGTCGTGGATGCTTTGAGCAGGTATCTCGTGGCTATGTGCTTGATGAGAGACAGACATTTATTGGCCGATCTAGACAGTTTGGGCATTGAGGTAGTAGTTCCTGGAGTCGCAGCACAGATGTGGGGACTTCAGGTGCAGTCAGAGCTGATAGACCGGGTTAGAGCCGGATAGTATGAGGATGAGTCTCTGAGGAGCATCAGAGCACAGGTTCAGATGGGGCTAGCAGAGGACTTCATCGTCACATATGATGGATCATTATGGCGCGGTACCAGATTATGTGTACCGAGAGAAGTATTGCGCGAAGAGATTCTGCAGGAGGTACATCATTCTCAGTACTCTATGTATCCAGGTGCCAATAGGATGTATAGAGACATGAGGGAGCATGTATGGTGGTATGGCATGAAGCATGTGGTAGCTAGCTTCGTATCCAGATGCTTAGTTTGCCAGCAGGTCAAGGCAGAGAGACAGAGGTCATATGGATTGCTTCAGCCTTTATCCATTCTAGAGTAGAAATGGGAACATGTGACCATAGATTTTATTTCAGGACTTCCGCGTTCTCTAGGAGGTAAAGATGCGATTTCGGTCATCGTGGACAGGTTGACCAAATCAGTCCACTTTCTACCATTCAAAGTGGGTACATCTATGGAGAAGCTCGCGGAGATGTATGTGCGCCAGATTGTCAGATTGTACATTATTCCAGTGAGCATAGTATCGGATCGGGATTGTCGCTTCAAGTCCCACTTCTAGAGGAGTTTGCAGGCTAGCTTGGGAACTCAGTTCAAGTTCAGTACCGCTTATTGTCACGCCCCGATTTTGCCCAATCGATAATTGTCCCCCGGGCGTGATGCCGTGCACGCGTAGGGCGCGCGTGCACAAGGCCTAGGCATAATGATGATCTTTAGAACATAAGCAACAGAGTACGCAAGTAAGATAACACACATTGAGGCATAGAAAAGTTTCTTTTTTATTGATAATGAATATCTCGTTTACAGACTCTTGACCCAAAACGAGAAGGATGCCACACGGGCTTACAACTTCGATATAAAATGAGATAGTGGACCCATACGTGTCACGACCCGCACCCGTAATTTGGGCATGAGTCGTGGGTACATCCAGCCTACGCCGCAGCATCGGCGGTAGAACGCTGTCTAGGTCACAAACATAGTATATCCTGTCAATAGTCTCAACTCCGTACGGAGGACAATGATAAATAATCACAGTTCTATTATATACTCAATCACAACTATAAACATAATGGCACGATGAGAATTGAAAAGAGTTCTAATAAAACCAACCACAATAAGTCCAACTCAAGTCCTGAGTCTAAAAGACCTCCCAAAGTCACAAATAAATAAATACTACTCAGTCTCAGTCTAAAACAATAAATGCAGAAAAGTAATCTAAGAACAGGCTGGTAAGTTCTCCTCTAGGATAGGCACCTCCTCTGGGATTTCTGGAGTGAATTCTCCCTCTATTTCTGGGCCGTAATGAGTAGGGCAAAAGTCCTCCAGGTCCTCTGAAAATGTTGTTATCCAGTCAGGATTGGAGCGAAGCACAAGCACTAACAGCAGTTTCATTAAATTGACAAAATCTATAAACAGTGTAAGAGATACAAGATGGAAATAAAAGCTGAACATGTGAAGTACTGGAGAAATGAAATAGACAATAGAGCATCTAGCAATGAGCAATAAATAGTGAATGCTAGAACAAGTAAATCTGAATAAAGATAAAACATCTAGCTAAGTGGTTGAAATATTAGTTTATTATGTGATCGGCTTGGGACTAGATCAGGCTGGTTATATATGATTAGCTATGATTCTTTTAGGTCAGGCTAACCGCATGGTTAGCTATGGTGCATATAGTGGTCAGGCTAATCATATATAACAGCTATGGAGCATATAAATGGTCAGGCTGCACCCGACGTGAGAAGTGGGGTGAGCTATGGTACATATAATGTTTGGATATGATCACATAATCTACTAATAGTTCCCCATTTCCCCCAGCTAGCACGATGGATTCCAATCATGACTCCTCATGATGGGGATCTAGGGTGCTAACCCGTGTATCCACAGTGTCGGAATCAAGTATGTAATACACTACAATTTATAGAAGTAATCAACCATGAAAACTGTCAGAGAATGTACTCGTCTGTGGTCCTGAGCAAGGTGTGAGTATCGATGTTCAAAGTGGGATCACAATGACCTATATATAAGATATCAAAGTTAAAATGGTGTTTGGAATAATACAAGTGATTAGCTAATTTGAAACGGGGTGTTAGGCCATTTCTAGGTCTAAACTAGGTGTTACTAAGTCAACTCTAGGTTTTGGTCAATACTAGTTAACTTGGTCTCACACTAGGCCAATTCCAAAGATATAAGTAAGCTAGGGTTTTCTAGCAAAAGATGTGTTGTGGGTATCAATTTCTATATAGAAATACCTAACTCATTACTGTTAACACCCCTATACAGAACACAGTCACTGTTTATTATCTCACTGAGATACCTGATACA
The DNA here is from genome assembly GCA_036927795.1 of Iris macrosiphon. Classification (NCBI taxonomy): domain Eukaryota; kingdom Viridiplantae; phylum Streptophyta; class Magnoliopsida; order Asparagales; family Iridaceae; genus Iris; species Iris macrosiphon. The sequence continues at coordinate 111,244,130 of JAYESA010000006.1, read as the reverse complement.
CATCCTCTACTCACAGATACTCACTCCCATACATAACCTACACAGAATTCTGCACACAGTCACATATAGGTTTTAACTGTCACAGGTACACCTAGGTTCAAACACACAGGAACACACAGTACACAACTGCCCTCTCTCCCTTCCTTCTCACAGAATCTGCACCTAGAACTCACACACACCATATTCAATCACCTAACTGATACTCATACATAGGTTCAAGCACAAATCTGGATACACAATTCTCCCACACACACACACACAGTTTGCTGACACAGGGACTCACACCTATGTATACTATCTCACAGTTAACTACACCTCAAGTATTACACTGCCCTGCACATTCCCCTCAGGAAGAAAATACCCAGACACATGACTGAACTGATACCTACACACATACAGTCACATCTATACACCTACACACTGGTTCTCATGAATTAACCCCCAATTCAAATGCACTGGTACATAAACCCCCCAACTGATCCACCACTCATAATACTTACTACCCCTTGACCCAAATAACTGATATACACCTCACCCCACACTTGCACTGATACACAACTACACATAACTGATACATCAGTTTTTACCTAGGCACACAGACACAAGTGACTGAACTGACACAGTACACACACACACATGTGCACACAGTACAGTTAGCTAAAACATATGCACAACACTTACCTGGGAATTCTCATACACCACACTGCAGTACATAACTGAACACAAGACTCAACACTGATACATCACATAAACTGACACATACAACAGGAAACTCACATCTAAATCCTAGATACAGCCCACACAAAACTGCTTACTGATACATAAAACTCACAGTTCCCAGTTCAATGCAGAGCCTAACTTTACACACACACATATATAGACTGATACATAAACACACCCATGGTAAAATGCTGCCACAGAACACAAAAACTGCCCAGACCTGGCCCAACCTCCTTCCTGCTCTCACTAATGAACACACAGTCTGTTATCTAATACCCTTAATTTCACACACAGTCCTCACAACCCACCCCCCAAATACTGAGACATATACGTTTCTCTAATGCACACAGGATACATAGCTATAATTCCTAACTGATACATCACCCAACCACAGGAAACTAACCAATGCACAGCCACATACACACAGAATCCTAGCTAGCACTGCACAGTTCTGGTCAAAACCCGACTGTGCAACTCTAATCAAAACAACAACACATCTACACATATGCCTATATATATATACATCAACAACAAAACAGATTCAAAATAGATTTAAAACTAAACACAGATCCTACACTAAGACCCAACCCGAATATGCCCCAAAAGAACCCAAAATACACAGGTTTACAAATCACCCGACTGTGTACAGTGGGAAAACCCTAAATCCGGATGTCTAGACTACACGTAGGGGATGTAATCATGCTTACATGAAGTCCCTAGGATTAGGGTTCCAGAATTTTGGGGAAAACCAAATAAAATTCACCAAAGCCCTAGATCTCCTAGGTTTTCATGTAGAAACCCTAAAATTCGAATTCTAACCCTTATGGTGGGTTCCTAATGGCCATTATCATCTGAAAACAGAAATTAAAGGAATGAAAACTAGGGTTTTACCTGCAGGGAAGGTTTCTTCAATGAGGTTCTTCTTCTCCAAGGCTTCCTGACCCACGTTCCTTGCTTCCCTTGCTTTGGAGGAGGAGAAAATGGAAGCCCTAGGTTTAATCTTGAAAAATGGGGTGGGGAGATGGTTTCTCTAGATGGAGGCTAGGGTTTCTCTTTTCTACATGAAGGATGGCTTTGTGAGAAGCTTCCTTTTTATATTAAACCTAGTTTTAGGGTTTTTATGCATAGTTTTTAGGTTAAACTCCCTGGCCCTCTCATGTAGGACCTAATAGACTCAGGTTAAGTCAGTCTAGGGTTTTGAGGGTTCACCCTAAAATTCGTATTCTAGGGTTTCACTAGAACTGGGTTCACAATTAGGGTTGACTCACTAGGGTCTGTCCTAATGAGTTCTAGGGTTTGACCTAAAACTAAACATTACTAATAATAATATATAAATAGTAAAAAAAAAAATCTCAGCAAATCAAATTAAGCACACAATTATTTAAAATGGTAAATTTACACAAATGCCCTTATGTGGAAAAGTGGTAGTGACAAGTCTACCCTCCTAAAAGAAATTTCGTCCTCGAAATTGGACTGAACTACAACAAGAATGAAATCAGAAAGGGAATATACCTCAAGTATGGAAGAGATAAGGGTATTGCTCGCGCATTTCGTCCTCTCTCTCCCAGGTCGACTCCCCTGGAGAGTGATGTCTCCATGCTACACGAACCAAAGGAATAGTTTGGTTCCGCAACACCTTCTCTCTGCGGTCCAAGATCTCTACGGGCTGCTCAGGGTAGCTGAGCGTCGGACCAACCTCAATCTCCGAGTGATCAAGTACGTGACTAGGGTCGGCCACGTACCGTCTCAGCTGTGACACGTGGAACACATTATGCACTCCCTCCAATGCAGGCGGCAAGTCTAGTCTATACGCCACTGCACCTATCTTCGCAAGAATACCGAAGGGTCCGATGTAGCGTGGGCTAAGCTTCCCGCCTCTACCAAAATGAATCATTCCACGCGTCGGAGAGATCCGTAGGAATACTATATCGCCAACCTAAACAAAACAGTCTCAGCAATAGTCTAAACAAACAAACACAAACCAAAATGACAACAATCTATACCTGAAACTCAAGGGGTCTACGGTGGCTGTCGGCCCAATGCCGCTGTCTGTCCTGCGCCACTCGCAGTCTGTCTCTGATGAGTTTTACCTTTTCTGCTGCATCCACGACCATTTCTGGTCCTAGCAAGGCTCTCTCTCCAACGTCATCCCAAGATAACGGTGTACGACACCTCCGTCCATAAAGAGCCTCAAATGGTGACATCTCGATGCTGGCCTGGTAGCTGTTGTTGTAAGCGAATTCTACCAGGTGCAGATGATCCTCCCAAGAACCTCCGAGATCTAGAACGCAAGTGCGTAGCATATCCTCGAGAGTCTGAATAGTCCTCTCAGACTGTCCGTCTGTCTGGGGGTGATATGCGGTACTGAACTTGAGCTGAGTGCCCAAGCTATCCTGCAGACTCCTCCAGAAGTGGGAAGTGAAACGACTATCCCGATCTGAGACAATGCTCACAGAAACTCCATGAAGCCTAACAATCTGTCGCACGTATATCTCTGCGAGCCTCTCTGTCGACGTGCCCACCCTGAAAGGTAGAAAATGGGCTGATTTGGTCAACCTGTCCACGATGACCCAAATCGCGTCTTTCCCTCCTGGAGAACGTGGAAGCCCTGAAACGAAATCCATGGTCACGTGCTCCCATTTCCATTCTGGAATCGGTAAAGGTTGAAGCAAACCTCCTGGCCTCTGCCGGTCTGCCTTTACCTGCTGGCACACTAGACACCGGGATATGAAGCGTGCTACCTCGCGCTTCATTCCATACCACCATACGTGCTCCCTCAAGTCTCGATACATCTTGTTGGCACCGGGATGCATCGAGTACTGAGAGCGGTGTGCCTCCTGCAAAACCTCCTCGCGTAGCTCCCCGCTAGGCACACATATCCTCGTGCCATGCCGTAAGGAACCGTCATCTGCGATAGTAAAGTCGTCCGATAATCCCATCTGAACCTGTGCTCTGATACTCCTCAGAGTGTCATCATCGTACTGCGCAGCTCTGATCCTGTCCATCAGTTCGGACTGTATCTGCAATCCCCACATCTGAATCTCAGCACCGGGAATTAACACCTCAATCTCCAAGCTTTCCAGATCAGCCAACAAATGTCTATCAGTCGTCAAGTACATAGCCATCGGATACCTGCTCAAGGCATCGGCGACTACGTTGGCCTTCCCTGGATGGTACTGCAATGAGATGTCAAAGTCCTTCATCAACTCTAACCACCTCCTCTGCCTCATGTTCAGCTCCTTCTGTGTGAATACGTACTTCAAGCTCTTGTGGTCTGTGAAGATCTCCACACTCTCTCCGTACAGGTAATGTTTCCACAGCTTTAGAGCGAAGATAACTGCTGCCAACTCTAAGTCGTGGGTGGGGTAGTTCTTTTCATGAGGGCGTAACTGCCTGGAAGCATAGGCAATTACCTTCCCGTGCTGCTGAAGAACACATCCCAGACCCTTCCCTGAAGCATCACTGTAGATGGTGAAACCACCTGTCCCTGCTGGCAACGTCAAAATTGGAGCTGTTGTCAACCTCTTCTTTAGTTCATCAAACGCAGCCTGGCACTCCTCCGTCCAGACAAAATCCACATCCTTCCTAGTCAGTCTGGTCATCGGCGCTGCAATCTTGGAGAAGTCTTGTACAAACCTCCTGTAATATCCTGCAAGCCCGAGGAAACTCCTGATCTCAGCTACCGAACTAGGGGTAGCCCACAACTCCACTGCCTCGATCTTCTTTGGGTTTACTGAGATTCCGTCACCCGATACCACATGCCCAAGAAATTCTACCTTGTCAAGGAAGAATTCACACTTAGAGAGTTTCCCGTACAGCTTCTCCCTCCTGAGAGTCTCTAAGACCAATCTCAGGTGCTCTTCGTGGTCCTCCGGTGTCTTGGAATACACCAGAATATCATCGATGAACACCACCACGAACTTGTCAAGGTACTGGTGGAACACCTTGTTCATCAGGTTCATGAATACTGCCGGTGCATTGGTTAAACCAAATGGCATCACCATAAACTCAAACTGGCCGTATCTGGTCCGAAAAGCTGTCTTCGGCGTGTCTTCTTTCTTCACCTTCACCTGGTGATAGCCTGACCTCAAATCAATCTTTGAAAACACCCTCGCCCCGCTCAACTGGTCGAAAAGATCATCTATCCTCGGCAGCGGGTACTTGTTCTTGATGGTGATATTGTTCAAAGCTCTATAATCAATGCACATGCGCACCGTGCCGTCCTTCTTCGGTACGAACAATACCGGAGCTCCCCATGGTGATGAACTGGATTTGATGAAGCCTTTGTCCTGCAGCTCCTCAACTTGCTTCTTCAGTTCTGCCAGCTCGTTGTTGTTGACTCTATAGACATGTTGTGAAATAGGCTCCGCTCCTGGAACCAAGTCTATAGAGAATTCAATATCTCTGTCTGGCGGCAAGCTTGGCAACTCTTCTGGAAATACATCCAGGAACTCCGCTATCAGAGGGTGTGGCAACTCCTCTTCTTCTGTCCTGGCTCCGCAAAATGTGCTCCTGCTCTGTTCCGCTGCTCCTCTGACGACCTCAAACTCCGATTCTCCTGGTGGTCTAAATAATACTCTTCCTCTATGACAATCTATAGTAGCATGATGCCTACTCAACCAGTCCATTCCGAGTACAATATCGTATCCCGGAAGTGGCATGACAAGTAAGCTCACGCTCAACTCTCGGCCTCCTACTGACACCCTCTGGTCCTTGCAGTGATCACGGACTAGGATAATACCTCCACCAGTCATGATCTTGCAAGTCCTAGCTAATGGTTCTGTGTCTAAATGATGTCGAAGTGCATATGATACAGACACAAAACTATAGGAAGCGCCAGAATCGAATAAGGTAAATGCGGGAATACAATCGAGAAGAACCGAACCTGTGATCAAGTCTCCTGCTGGCTCGATCTCCTCGACTGCCATGGCGTACGCTCGCCCCTGGGGTGCACCTCTCTGCTGCTGATGCTGGGCAAACCTCTGATTTTGCGGTGGAAGTGGTCCCCTCTGTTGTTGGCCTCCTGGTGCTGCAGGTACCCTGCCTGGTCCTCTCTGGGCGGCTGCCCCACCCTAACCTGGACGAGTCCGAATGGTAGGGCAATCCCTCAGTTGATGTGTCGTCGATCCGCAGGACAAACATGAGCCCAATCTATGCCTGCAGATCTCTCTAGTATGTCCCATCTTCCCGCAGTACGCACACTGGATGGCGGGCTGAGTCGGCCTCTGCTGCTGTTGCTGAACCTGCCCTCGGGCTGGTGCCTGGTGCTGCTGGTGTTGCTGCTGAAAGGGCCTCTGCTGCTGCTGATAATGTGGACGCTGGCCTGGTCCTGCACTACTGTTTGCTCCTCCGGAAACATCGCGTCCCCTCTTGGGCCTGAGGTCCAAGTCGTCCTCGGCTATCTGGGCATCCATCAATATGCCCTCAAAAGTGGCGGTGCGACGTCCCGACGTGCGAGACTTGATCTCCCTTGTCAGCCCTTTTCTGAACTTCCGGGCCCTGTCCCCCGGATCTCTAATCATCGATGGCGCGAAGCGGCTCAGACGGCAAAACTCCGCAGCATACTCGTCGACGGACGAGCTCCCCTGGACTAAGTCATGGAACTGACTCTCCAAGGCTCCTAGGGCAACGTCAGGAAAGAATTTCTCCTTGAAGAGCTCCCTGAAATCCTCCCAAGTGAGTCCTCTGTGCAAGAGTCTCGGCTCCGTGCGAAACCATGTCAAGGCGATGTCGAACATCTGACTGCCAGCGGCCTCGATCTGAAGCGCCTCTGGAAGCTGCGCCAAACGCAAGTTCCTCTCGATGTCCTCTAGCCATCTTGAAGTCCACAATGGTGCCCGGCCTCTGTTGTTGCTGACCAGGATGTTGCTGCTGCTGAGTGACTCTCTCCACAGCCTGGAGAGCCACTTGGTGAGCATTCTCCATGTTCACCCTCATCATCTCTGTTTGGGCCTGATGTGCCTCAGCCTGCACTCTCTGGGCCTCTGCCGACGTCCTCTGGGCATCGACCATGCCCTGAATCAAGGCGAACATCTGTGCTCCATCGACGGGCACACCTCCTGGATGCTGAGCTGGTGGTGGTGGTGGTGGTGGTGCCGTCGTAGCTGTGGGGACCCTCTGAACAGGTGGTGGAGGACCCCCGAATGCTGCAGACACTCCCACATGTACTGGAGATGTAGGAGGTGCTGCTGATGTCTGTCCGGCAGCGCGAGAGGTGGCAGACCTCTCTGAATCTGCTGCTCCGAGTCTCTGAGACCTTCTTGGCGGCATCCTGAAGACAGATCGAAAGATTCAATTAAGGCAATAGATACGATATCATCAAGGAAGGACAATAAAAATTTCTAAAGGAATTAATCATTAAGAGTAGTATTATAAGAATCAGAAATTTCCTAATTGTGATTGAGCATATCCCGGCCTAATTCCTATTTCCTAAAACAGGCTCGTAGTAATACTCTAAGCGAGCACCACTACGATATCACTCTAATCTGAATCTAAGACTACTGACTGGACCTGCATGGGCCACCACTAAAAATGTGTCACGACCCGCACCCGTAATTTGGGCATGAGTCGTGGGTACGTCCAGCCTACGCCGCAGCATCGGCGGTAGAACGCTGTCTAGGTCACAAACATAGTATATCCTGTCAATAGTCTCAACTCCGTACGGAGGACAATGATAAATAACCACAGTTCTATTATATACTCAATCACAACTATAAACATAATGGCACGATGAGAATTGAAAAGAGTTCTAATAAAACCAACCACAATAAGTCCAACTCAAGTCCTGGGTCTAAAAGACCTCCCAAAGTCACAAATAAATAAATACTACTCAGTCTCAGTCTAAAACAATAAATACAGAAAAGTAATCTAAGAACAGGCTGGTAAGTTCTCCTCTAGGATAGGCACCTCCTCTGGGATTTCTGGAGTGAATTCTCCCTCTATTCCTGGGCCGTAATGAGTAGGGCAAAAGTCCTCCAGGTCCTCTGAAAATGTTGTTATCCAGTCAGGATTGGAGCGAAGCACAAGCACTAACAGCAGTTTCATTAAATTGACAAAATCTATAAACAGTGTAAGAGATACAAGATGGAAATAAAAGCTGAACATGTGAAGTACTAGAGAAATGAAATAGACAATAGAGCATCTAGCAATGAGCAATAAATAGTGAATGCTAGAACAAGTAAATCTGAATAAAGATAAAACATCTAGCTAAGTGGTTGAAATATTAGTTTATTATGTGATCGGCTTGGGACTAGATCAGGCTGGTTATATAGGATTAGCTATGATTCTTTTAGGTCAGGCTAACCGCATGGTTAGCTATGGTGCATATAGTGGTCAGGCTAATCATATATAACAGCTATGGAGCATATAAATGGTCAGGCTGCACCCGACGTGAGAAGTGGGGTGAGCTATGGTACATATAATGTTTGGATATGATCACATAATCTACTAATAGTTCCCCATTTCCCCCAGCTAGCACGATGGATTCCAATCACCACTCCTCATGATGGGGATCTAGGGTGCTAACCCGTGTATCCACAGTGTCGGAATCAAGTATGTAATACACTACAATTTATAGAAGTAATCAACCATAAAAACTGTCAGAGAATGTACTCGCCTGTGGTCCTGAGCAAGGTGTGAGTATCGATGTCCAAAGTGGGATCACAATGACCTATATATAAGATATCAAAGTTAAAATGGTGTTTGGAATAATACAAGTGATTAGCTAATTTGAAACGGGGTGTTAGGCCATTTCTAGGTCTAAACTAGGTGTTACTAAGTCAACTCTAGGTTTTGGTCAATACTAGTTAACTTGGTCTCACACTAGGCCAATTCCAAAGATATAAGTAAGCTAGGGTTTTCTAGCAAAAGATGTGTTGTGGGTATCAATTTCTATATAGAAATACCTAACTCATTACTGTTAACACCCCTATACAGAACACAGTCACTGTTTATTATCTCACTGAGATACCTGATACACATCCTCTACTCACAGATACTCACTCCCATACATAACCTACACAGAATTCTGCACACAGTCACATATAGGTTTTAACTGTCACAGGTACACCTAGGTTCAAACACACAGGAACACACAGTACACAACTGCCCTCTCTCCCTTCCTTCTCACAGAATCTGCACCTAGAACTCACACACACCACATTCTATCACCTAACTGATACTCATACATAGGTTCAAGCACAAATCTGGATACACAATTCTCCCACACACACACACACAGTTTGCTGACACAGGGACTCACACCTATGTATACTATCTCACAGTTAACTACACCTCAAGTATTACACTGCCCTGCACATTCCCCTCAGGAAGAAAATACCCAGACACATGACTGAACTGATACCTACACACATACAGTCACATCTATACACCTACACACTGGTTCTCATGAATTAACCCCCAATTCAAATGCACTGGTACATAAACCCCCCAACTGATCCACCACTCATAATACTTACTACCCCTTGACCCAAATAACTGATATACACCTCACCCCACACTTGCACTGATACACAACTACACATAACTGATACATCAGTTTTCACCTAGGCACACAGACACAAGTGACTGAACTGACACAGTACACACACACACATGTGCACACAGTACAGTTAGCTAAAACATATGCACAACACTTACCTGGGAATTCTCATACACCACACTGCAGTACATAACTGAACACAAGACTCAACACTGATACATCACATAAACTGACACATACAACAGGAAACTCACATCTAAATCCTAGATACAGCCCACACAAAACTGCTTACTGATACATAAAACTCACAGTTCCCAGTTCAATGCAGAGCCTAACTTTACACACACACATATATAGACTGATACATAAACACACCCATGGTAAAATGCTGCCACAGAACACAAAAACTGCCCAGACCTGGCCCAACCTCCTTCCTGCTCTCACTAATGAACACACAGTCTGTTATCTAATACCCTTAATTTCACACACTGCACACAGTCCTCATAACCCACCCCCCAAATACTGAGACATACACGTTTCTCTAATGCACACAGGATACATAGCTATAATTCCTAACTAATACATCACCCAACCACAGGAAACTAACCAATGCACAGCCACATACACACAGAATCCTAGCTAGCACTGCACAGTTCTGGTCAAAACCCGACTGTGCAACTCTAATCAAAACAACAACACATCTACACATATGCCTATATATATATATACATCAACAACAAAACAGATTCAAAATAGATTTAAAACTAAACACAGATCCTACACTAAGACCCAACCCGAATATGCCCCAAAAGAACCCAAAATACACAGGTTTACAAATCACCCGACTGTGTACAGTGGGAAAACCCTAAATCCGGATGTCTAGACTACACGTAGGGGATGTAATCATGCTTACACGAAGTCCCTAGGATTAGGGTTCCAGAATTTTGGGGAAAACCAAATAAAATTCACCAAAGCCCTAGATCTCCTAGGTTTTCATGTAGAAACCCTAAAATTCGAATTCTAACCCTTAGGGTGGGTTCCTAATGGCCATTATCATCTGAAAACAGAAATTAAAGGAATGAAAACTAGGGTTTTACCTGCAGGGAAGGTTTCTTCAATGAGGTTCTTCTTCTCCAAGGCTTCCTGACCCACGTTTCTTGCTTCCCTTGCTTTGGAGGAGGAGAAAATGGAAGCCCTAGGTTTAATCTCGAAAAATGGGGTGGGGAGATGGTTTCTCTAGATGGAGGCTAGGGTTTCTCTTTTCTACATGAAGGATGGCTTTGTGAGAAGCTTCCTTTTTATATTAAACCTAGTTTTAGGGTTTCCATGCATAGTTTTTAGGTTAAACTCCCTGGCCCTCTCATGTAGGACCTAATAGACTCAGGTTAAGTCAGTCTAGGGTTTTGAGGGTTCACCCTAAAATTCGTATTCTAGGGTTTCACTAGAACTGGGTTCACAATTAGGGTTGACTCACTAGGGTCTGTCCTAATGAGTTCTAGGGTTTGACCTAAAACTAAACATTACTAATAATAATATATAAATAGTAAAAAAAAATCTCAGCAAATCAAATTAAGCACACAATTATTTAAAATGGTGAATTTACACAAATGCCCTTATGTGGAAAAGTGGTAGTGACAATACATTACATCCCTTACTTAAATTCAAAACAACAAAACACCTTGGGTGCGAGTAAGCACCATCGCCTTGAGGCTTCCAAAAGTAAGAGCGAGCTCCTTGCTTCTTATGTACTGGAGCTACCAAAAGTCACGTCACGAAAGCGTCTTGATTCAGGAAGGGGTCGGAGAAAGCTTCAGCTCCTCGCCGCGTTGCCTTGGCTCGGGGAACCTACTGCAACGAGGGTCAGTACTTCGAAAAGTACCGGTAAGGGCGAGCTAACCCAACTTAACCAAAATCTACAATGAGTTCATATGAGCATGCAACATTTATTATCATGTGATCTATCTGTCTTGCCCTAGTTCAATTCTTTGCATAAGATAAAGTAAAATAACATAACCAAATGTGCCACCGCTCGGTGACTTTACCTGTACCGTCTGAGCCACCTGTACAAAACTTACCATGACCTTCCCTGCCACGAAGACATAGTTAGTCTGCACAGTTTAAATATACATGACAATCACTTGGTTGGACTTGGGATGGGTCGGCTGCCATTCCGCCTTGGGTAGCTAGCCCTTACCGGACGCACGGACCCATCCAATGCTAGGACTACACTAGCAAATTGTTCTACCCGGGGCGAAGCGGTCCCAGTGCCCCGGCGACCGTTCGTAGAACGATATCCCTTGTATACAAGTTGTCCAAGACCAATATTCCACAAACCAACTAAGTTATCATATGAACATATATTCAAGCATTCAAACAAGTGAACATATTGTGTTTTCCATAGTCTATGCTACTTGTGTAAAGTTCACATTTTCCTTTCCATTTAGCACCATACCATGAACAGTTATAGATAAATAAATCTAACTACAACTGACACAATAAAAATGGTTATGTATATGACGGGCATGCACGTTGCAGTGTGATCGTTCAGAGCAATTCCATATGACAAGCATTATTAGTATTTTAAGCCTACTTCTTTTCTACTTTGACTCAGTCATATGTGTTTTAGTATCGTTTGATCGGGATGAACAATAAGTCAATCTATTTAGAATACAGACTTGGAAGAAGGGAGCTAATCGAAAGTTAGTGAAGTAGGAAAGAAAAGGAAGAGCTTTAAGACACCGTACGAGCGTCGTCTACCCGATCACCTGCACGCACCAACAGACGATCAATATCCCCTGCTTCGGTCTCCAAGGTTCGATATGAAATATAAAATCCTAAGAACGAAAGCAATAAAATCCATTAAAACCGTTCAAGAAAACGTAAGTCATAAAACCAACAAGAAAGCAACCAAGCGGCACGAAAACGGGCAAGAAAACCAACGCAACGGAAAGGCCCCTCTTGGCTCTGTCGCCGAGTCTTTCCTTGAGGCACGATCCGTTGAATATGGGACCTGATTCCGAAGAAACCAATCCATAACGAGAAAAGAATCTTGATTCAATCTGTCCCGTTCGGACGGTTGTAAGTATTTCTTGGCCGCGCTCCCCGAATAGGGGGAACGGGGCATTACATCATAACCATCCAAAAGAAAGTTTCGTCCCGAAATATAGGAATAGAACCTACCGCTAAAGAATAATGAGGGAAACCTTTCCCTCATCTCAGATTCGGTTTCCCACGTCGATTCTTCGACTGCGTGGTTCCGCCACAGAACGCGCACTAACGATACCGCCCGATTTCGTAACTGTTTTTCCTTACGTTCCAAGATCTGCACGGGTTCTTCGGCGTACGACAAGTCCGCCTGCAGATCTAACTAACCCAAGTCTACCGCATGGTTTGGATCGTGCACATACTTTCTTAGCTGAGACACATGAAAAATATCGTGCACATCTGATAGGGCTGGCAGCAAAGCAATTTGATAAGCAACTGAAGTGACTCGTTTGAGAATTTTGAACGGGCCAACAAATCTTGGACTTAACTTCCCTTTTATCCCGAATCTCGTCACACCACGCATGGAAGAGACTTTTAGGAATACTTGGTCCCCTTCTAGGAATTCAAGAGGGCGGCGATGAACATCGGCATAGCTCTTTTGCCGACTTTGTGCTACTTTTAACCGTTCTCGAATCAGCCGAACCTTCTGTACTGTTTGTTCAACCAGTTCTGGCCCAAGGATTTGCCTCTCCCCAACTTCATCCCAGCAGATCGGTGACCTACACTTCCGCCCATATAGCGCCTCATACGGAGCCATTTGGATGCTAGACTGATAACTGTTGTTGTAAGTAAATTCGGCTAGCGGCAGGTTGACATCCCAACTTGACTTGGAATCGATCACGCAGAGGCGCAGCATATCTTCTAGTACTCGATTCACCCGTTCTGTTGGACATCGGTTTGAGGATGGTAGGCTGAGCTGAATTTCAACTTGGTCCCCATCGACGACTGAAGGCTTGTCCAGAAACGTGAGATGAACCGTCCGTCCCGATCTGATACTATGGAAACTGGCACTCCGTGCAGCCGGACTATCTCGTCAAGGTAGGCCTAGGCAAGGCGATCGGCACCCCCAAGTACTTTTAATGGCGATAAAGTGTGCAGACTTGGTTAACCGGTCGACGATGACCCAGATTGCGTCGTTCCCCCGTTGCGTCCTTGGCAGACCAACAATAAAGTCCATGCTGATGTGCTCCCACTTCCATTCTGGGATAGCAAGATTTTGCATTTCTCCGCCCGGCCTCTGATGCTCTGCTTTCACCCTCTGACAGGTTATGCATTGCGACACAAAGAGTGCGACTTCTTTCTTCATGCCGTGCCACCAGAAGACAGTATGAAGGTTCTTATACATTTTTGTGCTCCCGGGATGGATTGCATAGGCTGCATAATGTGCTTCGGTGAGGATTTTCTTTCTGAGTTCTGAATCATTGGGGACACATAGCCTTCCCTTCACTCGCAATACCCCATTCTTATCCACTTCAAAGTCTTTCGCCTTCCCCGCTTGGACCTGCTCTCATATTTTTCGGAGGAATGGATCGTCTCTTTGAGTAGATATGACTCTCTCTATCAGATTAGGTACAAATCGCATCTAAGCAACCTGCGCGCCACGATAACGAATTCTGAGTTCGATGCCCATTTCTTCTAATTCCCTTTGTAACCTGCGATCGACGGACAGAGATCCTGCAAAGACACGACTCAACGCATCCGCTACCACATTTTCCTTGCCAGGTGTGTAGTCTATCATCAAGTCGTAATCCTTTATCAATTCTATCCAGCGCCGCTGTCGAAGGTTCAGATCCTCTTGGGTGAATAAGTACTTTAAACTCTTATAATCGGTGTATATTCGGCAAGGCACCCCATAAAGGTAGTGTCGCCACAATTTCAACCCGAACACAATTGCTGCCAGTTCCAGATCATGTGTGGGATAATTCTTCTCGTGCTTTCTCAGCTGTCTGGATGCATAGGCTATCACTCTGTCTCGCTGCATAAGTACATACCCTAAGCCCTGCCCTGAAGCGTCACTGAAGATTTGGAATCTCGAAGTCTCGTCTGGTAATACAAGTAATGGGGCAGAAGTGAGGCGCTGCTTTAACTCAGCAAACGATGCTTCGCAGTCGGCGGACCACTCAAATGCGACTCCCTTCAGTGTGAGGCGAGTCAGAGGTGAGGCAAGCTTGGAAAAATCCTTTACGAACCGTCTGTAGTAGCCCGCTAACCCGAGAAAGCTTTGAATTTCACTAACAGATACAGGTCTCTTCCACTCAACAATGGCCTCCACCTTCTTCGGATCGACTAAAATACCTCCCGCAGAAATGAGGTGCCCGAGGAAAGATACATTGCTCAGCCAAAATTCACACTTACTCAGTTTCGCATACAACTTGTTGTCTCGAAGGGTTTGTAGCACGGTCCGCAAGTGCTCTGCATGCTCTGCCCCATTCTTCGAATACACCAAGATATCATCAATAAACACTACTACAAATCGATCGAGTTACGGCCGGAACACTTGGTTCATCAAACCCATAAAGGTAGCAGGGGCATTGGTCAAACCGAACGGCATTACTAAAAACTCATAATGGCCGTAGCGTGTGCGAAAGGCTGACTTCGGCACATCGTCCGGCTTAATTTTGAGCTGATGGTAACCCGAACGGAGATCAATTTTCGAGAACACGGTCGCAGCTTGTAACTGATCAAAGAGATCATCTATCCTGGGAAGGGGGTATTTGTTTCGAACCGTTGCCTTGTTTAATTCTCGATAGTCGATACAGAGTCGCATCGAGCCATCTTTTTTCTTAACGAACAGTACCGGTGCACCCCACGAAGAGACACTAGGACGGATGTACCCACGATCGAGCAATTCCTGTAACTGAATTTTTAACTCTTTTAGTTCTGCCGGTGCCATTCGATACGGAGGTTTGGAAATGGGTTGGGTTCCTAGGAATGTGTCGATAGTGAACTCCGTCTCTCGATCGGGCGGCATACCGGGCAACTCGTCGAGGAACACATCAAAAAAATCTGCCACAACGGGAATGGACTCAACGTTTGCGTAATCTTGCCGAGTGTCTCGAACGGAAGCCAAGTACCCTATGCAGCCGGAGTGAATCATCCGTCGAGCAGACATCGCTGATATCACCATGCAGGCATTTGACGCTTCTGACTGTGGACTGCACGAATAGCAAAACTCGATCTCGCCAGGAAGATGAAACACGACTTTCTTCTCCGCACAATCGATAGTAGCAGAACAAGCGCCAAGCCAATCCATTCCCAGAATGATGTCGTAGTCCCCTATGTCCAGAACTATCGCATCAAGTGACAATTTCCTTTCTCCGATGCAAATGTAGCCGTCACGACAAACTGAAACTACAGGCAAGCTCGTGCCTGACGGTGTACTGACGCTAAGCCTTAGGCCTAATGGGGTTTGAATGAATTTATGTTCTCTAGCAAAGTTTGTTGACACAAAACTATGTGTTGCACCAGAATCAAACAATACTCGAGCAGGTACATCATTAAAGAGTAATATACCTGACACCGTCGTGCTTGATGCGAGTGCCTCATCCCGAGTCAGAGCATAGACCCGGCCTTGAGCGTTCTGTTGTGCCGTCTGATTCGCTCGAGGTACTTGCCCCTGGTCCTGAGGCGTACGATTTTGTTATTATTGCTGGTTAGGTCCACCTGCCCGACAGTTCGCTGCCATATGCCCCTGACGACCGTACTTAAAGCACGATCCGTTGAATACTCGACAGTTCCGAGCGATGTGTCCAGTACGATTACATCGGTGACAAACAAGCTCGCCACCCTTACCCTGATTTGCACCCTTGTTACCGCCGTTATTGGAGCGCTTAGGCGCATTGTTACCCCCTGTGTTGTTAGGACGCTTGTGATTGGAATTTTGCACAGCGTCGGTGCGAACTGGTGGGTACTACGGTTCAAGGGAGAGTGCATGGTTTAGGGACTCACGCATGGTGCGGTATTGGGAAACAACGACGTGAGCACGAATTGAAGGTCGCAGTTCTATCTCAAATCTTCGTGCACGTGTCTCTGCATCACTAATATGAGACTTAGCAAACTTTGCAAGTCTATTGAATTCTGAAGCGTACTGCCATACGGACATGTCCCCCTGTTGCAGATGGGTAAACTCATCTTCCTTCTCACGACGGACAGCGGGTAGAAGAAACTCCTCTTCGAAGGCCCTACGGAACACTGACCAAGAGATAATCGCTGTGCCACCTTCACTCAATAAGGCTTGTTTGTGCACGTCCCACCAATCATGGGCGTTTAAACGGAGCTGAAGTTGGGCGCAAGCGACTCTCCTGGTTTTGTCCATACGGAGTACTTCGAAGTGGTCTTCTAACTCTACCAGCCAATCCAACGCCACGGAAGGGTCTTCGGTACCCTTAAAGGTAGTATGGCACATTTTCTTAAATTCTGATATCTGTAGGATGGACCCCTTATCATCTGAAAGTGGAGGTTCCGGAGAGCCCTGCGGTCCCGAAATATCAGCTACAACTGGCGCTGCCACGGCGGCCGTGGATGCAGAATGATTGCTGGCGGCTAGCGTCGTCACAATCGTTTACAAGGTATCCATTTGCTTCTGCTGCGTTTCGACCTAAGTCCGTTGTGCCATAAATTGTGCTTCTATTCGAGACTCGAATTGACTCTGTCGTAGTTCGGCTTGCCTCTGTTGCGTTTTTATCATACGCATCATTCGTTCGAACGGATCAACAGAGGGCGCGGCAACGGGACTTCCTGAGCTGCCTGACGTACCAGAACTACTGCCTTGCACTTGCGCCACCATCTGCGCCTGTGCACCCGGCTCAAAGGCCGTTCCTTCAAAGAAAAGTAACTTGTATCAGTCTCAAAGTATATTATGGACTCACTATATGGAACGCATCTTATTTTGCACCAATTGATTTCAAGAGTTTACTCGGACGGGACAGGGTCATCTTAGGAAAACTTTCCGACTGAAGATCAAAGGATCTGAAGCTATGCTCTGATACCACTATGTTACGCCCCGATTTCGCCCAATCGATAATCGTCCCCCGGGCGTGATGCCGTGCACGCGTAGGGCGCGCGTGCACAAGGCCTAGGCATAATGATGATCTTTAGAACATAAGCAACAGAGTACGCAAGTAAGATAACACACATTGAGGCATAGAAAAGTTTCCTTTTTATTGATAATGAACATCTCGTTTACAGACTCTTGACCCAAAACGAGAAGGATGCCACACGGGCTTACAACTTGGATACAAAATGAGATAGCGGATCCATACATTACATCCCTTACTTAAATTCAAAACAACAAAACACCTTGGGTGCGAGTAAGCACCATCGCCTTGAGGCTTCCAAAAGTAAGAGCGAGCTTCTTGCTTCTTATGTACTGGAGCTACCAAAAGTCACGTCATGAAAGCGTCTTGATTCAGGAAGGGGTCGAAGAAAGCTTCAGCTCCTCACCGCATCGCCTTGGCTCGGGGAACCTGCTGCAACGAGGGTCAGTACTTCAAAAAGTACCGGTGAGGGCGAGCTAACCCAAATTAACCAAAATCTACAACGAGTTCATATGAGCATGCAACATTTATTATCATGTGATCTATCTATCTTGCCCTAGTTCAATTCTTTACATAAGATAGAGTAAAATAACATAACCAAATGTGCCACCGCTCGGTGACTTTACCTGTACCGTCTGAGCCACCTGTACAAAACTTACCATGACCTTCCCTGCCACGAAGATATAGTTAGTCTGCATATTTTAAATATACATGACAATCACTTGGTTGGACTTGGGATGGGTCGGCTGCCATTCCGCCTCGGGTAGCTAGCCCATAGCGGACGCACGGACCCATCCAATGCTAGGACTACACTAGCAAATTGTTCTACCCGGGGCGAAGCGGTCCCAGTGCCCCGGCGACCGTTCGTAGAACGATATCCCTTGTATACAAGTTGTCCAAGACCAATATTCCACAAACCAACTAAGTTATCATATGAACACATATTCAAGCATTCAAACAAGTGAACATATTGTGTTTTCCATAGTCTATGCTACTTGTGTAAAGTTCACATTTTTCTTCCCATTTAGCACCATACCATAAACAGTTATAGATAAATAAATCTAACTACAACTTACACAATAAAAATGGTTATGTATATGACGGGCATGCACGTTGCAGTGTGATCGTTCAGAGCAATTCCATATGACAAGCATTATTAGTATTTCAAGCCTACTTCTTTTCTACTTTGACTCAGTAATATGTGTTTTAGTATCGTTTGATCGGGATGAACAATGAGTCAATCTATTTAGAATGCAGACTTGGAAGAAGGGAGCTAATCAAAATAAAGCCACTAACAAGTTAGTGAAGTAGGAGAGAAAATGAAGAGCTTTAAGACTCCGTACGATCGTCGTCTACCCGATCATCTGCACGCACCAACAGACAATCAATATCCCCTGCTTCGGTCTTCAAGGTTCGATACGAAATGCGAAATCCTAAGAACGAAAGCAATAAAATCCATTGAAACCGTTCAAGAAAATGCAAGTCATAAAACCAACAAGAAAGCAACCAAGCGGCACGAAAACGGGCAAGAAAACCAACGCAACAGAAAGGCCCCTCTTGGCTCTGCCGCCGAGTCTTTCCTTGAGGCATGATCCGTTGAATATGGGACCTGATTCCGAAGAAACCAATCCATAACGAGGAAAGGATCTTGATTCAATCTGTCTCGTTCGGACGGTTGTAAGTATTTCTTGGCCGCGCTCCCCGAATAGGGGGAACGGGGTATTACACTTATCACCCTCAGACTGACAGACAGTCGGAGAGGACTCTTCAGACTCTCGAGGACATGCTATGCACCTATATTTTGGATCTTGGAGGTTCTTGGGAGGATCACCTTCACTTGGTAGAGTTTTCATACAACAACAGCTACCAAGCCAGTATTGAGATGTCACCATTCGAGGTGATATATGGACGAAGATGTCGTACTCCATTATCTTGGGATGATGTTGGAGACAGAGCTTTATTGGGACCAGATATGGTAGTGGATGCAGCCGAGAAGGTAAAGCTTATCAGAGATAGACTTCGAGTGGCGTAGGACAGGCATCGGCATTGGGCCGATAGCCACCGGAGACCTTTGGAGTTTGAGGTATAGATTTTTTTTTGTATTGCTTGTGTTTGATTGTTGTTTATTAGAGTGCTAAGGTTGTATTTCATGCTAGGTTGGCGGTCTAATTTTCTTGAGGATTTCTCTGACTCGTGGCACGATTCGTTTCGGTGGAGGCAGAAAGCTTAGTCCGTGATTCATCAGACCTTTCAATATTTTTGAGAGAGTCGGTACAGTTGTATATAGACTAGACTTACCACCTGCATTGGAGGGAGTGCACAACATGTTTCATGTGTCGCAGCTGAGATGGTACATGGCATATCCCAGTCATGTGTTGGATCACTCGGAGATAGAGGTGGGCCCTACTCTTAGCTATCCAGAGCAGCCAGTGGAGATTCTGGATCGGAGAAAGAAGGTGCTGAGGAACCAGACGATTCCTTTGGTACGTGTCGCGTGGAGGCATCACTCGCCAGGAGAAAGTACTTGGGAGCGAGAGGCCGAGATGCGCGAGCGATATCCATATATGTTCAAGCCGTGAGGTATAGTTCTTTTTTGTATTGTATTGTTTGCTTTTGGTAGTTAGTTTCTTCCTTAATTTCGAGGACGAAATTTTTCTAGGTGGGTAGGATTGTCACCCTCACATTTTCATTTGAGGGTAGTTTGGTAATTAACATGGGTATTTTAATTTTATGATATATTATATTTAAATATTGTGCATGTATGATATTTAATTATTGTATTATTTATTGATTGTTAGTTATAGATTTATTTTAGACTTGTGTAGTGGACCTAACCTATTTAATTAGATGTATGAACCAATATTTTAGATTGGTTTAGAATGAGCCCATGAATTAGGCCCATGGATTAGGAGGTTGAATTAATTAGTGAAACCATTAGACTAGAACATTTCCTCCCTAATTAATTTCTTCATAAAAGGCCCCAAGGGGTAATTAGGACATTTCATACTTGCTTGGGGAGAGGGCTAGGGTCGGCCATAGAGGGAGGAGAGAGAGTGCCTCTCTCATTTTATTTCCAATTCCATTTAGATCTAGTTTTTTGCTCTTCCAATTTTCTTCATTTTCTCATCAATTCTTCACCAATTTCTTCACAAATTCCTTCCTTATTCTTTATTAGAGGCTTCTTCATCAAGGATCTACAAGAAGGAAGCAAGAAGAAAGAAGGAGGAGGCCAAGATCTACAAGGAGAGGAGCAACTTTCCATTTGGGGGCTTTTCATTGGGAATCCATCTTTCAATAGGTACATTCCAGTTTTCCCTCTTTTAGTAGACTCTAAATCTGAGATTTAACCATGAAAAACTAACCCACATGTATAGCTACCCATAGGAATTGGTTTTAGGTTCATAGGAGACATACGGTGGAAGTTATGTGTATTTTGGTATCAATTTTGGAGAAATTCTGAGATTGACACATTTGGTATTTGTTATTTGATCTAATAGATCAATATAACCCATGATTGATTGTTTGTGATTAGTGTCGTGTCCATAATTGGGTACGTGTAGGCCTTATCTCGTCAATTTGACGAAATAGGTTGATTTTAGGAGTTTTTCTCTAACATGGGGACTTGTGCATATCACATTATGACATGGACACGTAGTTGATTTAATTACTATATATATTGTTCATATTTAGTGTATTAGACTTGCTCATATCCTTCGGGATGCGTTTGGTTGTGTGTTTGAGCCGTATCGCAAGCGTATCATAGAGTTGGTGTGATACGGGTGCTGTACACTCCACGTGTTTGATGTTTTGCTCTTATATATATATATATATATATATATATATATATATATATGATATTTTATATAATATATACATGTATATGAGTGTGTATATGATTAAGTGTATTTGTGTGTGTCTATATGTGTGTATATAATAGTGTATATATATATATATATATATATATATATATATATATATATATATATATATATATATATATATATGATATTTTATATAATATATACATGTATATGAGTGTGTATATGATTAAGTGTATTTGTGTGTGTCTATATGTGTGTATATAATAGTGTATATATATATATATATATATATATATATATATATATATATATATATATAGAGAGAGAGAGAGAGAGTTTGATTTATATATAAAGAGAGATGAGTATATGCATAGAGGTACGTATATGTGTTTGTGTGAGTAGCTGTGTTGTTTGTGTGTGTGAGTGAGAAGTGAGTTCAGCACAGTGAGGGAGGGAGAGCAGGGTCAGTAACAGCAAGCAAATGGAGAAGAGCACAGTTCAGCAACTTAGGGAGAGGCTCGGGCTATGCACTGAAGATGTACAACAAGCTGTACAAGAGGAGAGGCAACACTCGAGCAGCTAAACAGCAATTACAGGAACAGAGCAGTTAGGAGCAGCAATGAAAAGTACATCCTACATCAATACAAGCAACAACATGTTGCTGTAGCTTCATCCTCAAGAGAGCATTCAGTAGCTAGTGCAAGCCATGAGAGGGCAGTGCACAACATCGATCTTCCTGCAACATCAAATCAGCAAAGTAGGGAGCAGCAGATCAACACAGGTGGGTGCAAGAAGCTCATGCAGCATGAAGCATTGAACACTGCTTTGAGCAGTCGAGGTACAGTAACTTGGGGAGAGCAGTGATGTGCAGTATCAATGTCTTCACAGTTCAGTTTCAGTATCAGTATTTCAGTTTAGTGAATATGAGGTTTAGTTTCAGATTTAGTTAGTTTAGTGAGGTATTTGGTTTAATGGGTAGATAGCTAATAGGTAGATTAGTATTCAGGTATTAGCTAATAGTTGGTTAGTTGGGTATTGGTTTAGCTTGAATTTTTGGTAGTAGTTTAGTGAGTTAGTATTTTAGTGTATTGTTAGTAGTTAATAGGCATATGTTTGACATTATCATATTATATATTTATAGTCAGTTACTTGAGGTATTGATAAGTTTAAATAGGTAGTAGTGATACACCTTACTAATATATAGTTAACTATAGATATATGTATATATGTATCTTGTAGATAAGTATGTTTGGTATTATAGTTAGTTCTATAATAGTATTGAGATATATTATAGTGTTAGTATATATTAGTATATTAGTTTTGGGTTTATATATATATATATATATATATATATATATATATATATATATATATATATATATATATATATATATATATATATATATATATATAATGTAGGGTTTTGAATTACCTTGGGATACCAAGGTAATATCAAGGTATTGGGTCGATACCCAAGGTATTGGGCTTAGGTATCGAGATAGGTGTGATACGCATTGGTGCAAGGCCAAGGTATCAAATTTTATTGTTTTGTTATAGTATTATAATTATTGACTTGAATATATAACTAAAGTAATATTTTCATATATGGAAACTTGCGTATCTTATGATACGGCTTTTTGCGTGTCTTTTAGTATCCTAGTTTAGTTAGTATAGATTAGTTTTATAGTGCATTGACTTAGTGTCGTAGTGTTAGACTCTAGCAACCTAGATTTGATCGGTTTGACCTAGAAATGGCTTATTGACTTAGAATTACATCATATTAACTTATTTTCATTCTTGAACCTTATATTGATGCAACATACCATATATAGGTCTGTGTGACACCATCTTGGGCATCGAGAGACACACCTTGTTCAGGACTTTAGGCGAGTACATTTTTTGATAGTTTTTAATTCATAATAATGTATATATGCATGTTCTAGAATTGTATACTTGATTCTGACACAGTGATTTTATGAACTTGTACTACATGGATCCCGTCAGGAGATATTATCCCCTACCGTGTTCAACGGGTACTCGTGTATATGTATTTCATCGTATATATTGGGTATTGATTTATGTTTCGTATTCACACACTGCTCGTGTTCAGTATGCTTAATTTGTACACCCACTACTCGTGTTCAGTAGTTATGATATTCGTGTACACCCACTGCTCGTGTTCAGTGGTTATATTTCGTGTTCGTAGTGTGTCGTAATTGGATCCATTGGTATTAGTTGGGGATGGGAGAGTAGGAGTTGATTATGTGATCAAAGCCCCATTGTTACATCGTGTACATTCTGGTTACATACCTCACTTGTAATCGTCTTACCTGATCATGTTCACCCAAGCCGATTACATAATAAACTTGTATTCTGAGGCACATTAGTTAGATTGCAGTTACTTCATCATATTGTTGATATTCATATTGTCGTTCTATATTCCCGTACATTACCTGTATATCTATTGTTCATTCATTCATATGTTATTGATCTTTTATCTTATTTTTATTATCTATTTTATATGCTCGATTATGTTATTGAAACTACTTTCAGAGGTATGTACTTCGCTCCAATCCTGACTGGATATATTTTTCCAGATGACTAGCTTATAGAGCAGTGTCCCATATTCTACGGGCCGCAGGACGACGTACCTATAGAGGATACTCCTATAGACCAGGAGGACTTAGTTGCAGAGCCCGAAGAGGTCTAGTTATTTGTGTTGGCATGTATTAGACTATTATATTTGTGGAGATTCACAATTGTATATTATTTCATATTGTGGATTGTATCTTATTCTTTCCTTGCTATTCCATTCGTGCATTATCTTCCTTAGTTTATTTTATGATTGAGATTAGTCATACTTGTGAGATACCATATTGCTCCTCCGTTTGGAATTGAGACGATTGACAGGTACCATATTATATTATTGAGATGTTAGATAGTTAGAAATGACCCAGATAACGTTCTACCGTCGATTCTGCGGTGTAGGCTGGGCGTAACCACGTACTCGTACCCGAATATTCGGGTGCGGGTCATGACACCAAGACTTGCATGTTGCGGATAACTTGTGCACAAGGTATTGAATGTGTTCTTGCGAACGGTCGTCAGGGCACCGGGGCCGATCCGGACGGAATGTCTGTTAGTTTGTATGTCGGGCAAGGATGGCGTGTGGCCCCTTGTGAACCTTCCTTCGCGCCATTCTCGCTCTTAGACTAAATAATAATCGTCTTTTGGGGGAAGAAATAGCATATAGCGGGGCTCGCCACCGCGTTGCCTACCATTTCTGTCCCGTGATTAAAATGTGTCCTTTATGGCTATGCTAGCAACTCCTATTCATATAGATAAGTCATCCTCGCTTAGCGGCAACCCGCGTGCGAGTCATTACATCGCATCGAGAATATCTGAAACACCTGAACGATCATGAGTATAACACACTTGTGTATAATTGAAACACTTGAACATATGGAACGCTTCAACATCTTCTGCAATACACCTGATAATCCATGTAACTCGTGCACTCGAATATAACCTCGCGCACGACACTTGTGTTTGCTTATGTTATTGCCCAGGATGTCATTATATACATGCCCGTGCTTGATTTTAACTTGGTTTGTCTTGGAAGGGGAAGGACGAAGGGTAAGTTGGTAAGTCTCGCCGTGTTTCTCTTATATCGCACGGCGCACTGCCACACGAGTAGGCTTTTCATTATGCCATAAAACTGATCCTAAGGCAAGACTAGAAAGATAACTTAATAGATGGTGCACGGAACCTTTATAACGTGTTTGGATTTGTCGAGTGGGCGAGAAGCCTCCCCACCAGTTCATTCATGTACGGATAACCTACCAGATTGCTTGCAGGGTGCGAGAGAACCTCATTCGGTGCGGATGCCCCTTTCGTGCGTGCTAAAGTGTGGAGTTCGCTCTGAAGCCTTGGAGCGTTGCGTCCGAAACTGAAGCATATATACAAGACATAATGTTGGGACATTGCCTATGTATCATTCCACAAATGTAGCCACTTGGCACGCTTTTACTGTTTCAGAGAGAGAGAGGCTTGAGAGACTTGTAATCTCGGCCTAGCGCCGCCTGTAACACTTGTTCAATATCAATAAAGAGCTTGTTTTATTTCTATACTTGTGTTATTTAATGCTTCCGCTATTGACGACTTTGTGAACTTGTTACCAATCGCATGTACGTTTCTTATTCCGTTGTACTCGGATAATCTGTGCGACTCTGTGGCTTAGACATCTTACCGCCTATTTGGATTATGGCCTTGCACGGACACGGCTTTCGCTAGTGCGACATCAAGCCCAGATGTGTTAGATCGTCCCGCGGGAGCGCTGGAGCGATGATTCGCGCCCTGCGGGGACGACTGATTGCCTGCGGGAGATCGTGATATGACACTGATTACGACGACGGGTGCGTGAATATGGTTTTCGATGCTGCCGGGCCTAGTTTCGATTCGGACAATTATGATGCAGCTGAGGAGGCACCGAATGCCGATGCTGCAAAGTTCATGGAGTTATTGAAGAATGCAAGGACTCTTATATCCTGGTTGTGAGGATCATTCACCGTTGGAGGTGGTTACAAGATTGTTGACCATTAAGTCCGATTTTAACATGTCACAAGAATGCTACAATCGACTGATGTAGTTGATTATAGAGATCCTCGAGGATAAACCGAACCTTGCTTGAGAAAGCAAGATGTATGCTTTCCAATGCCGGTTTAGGCAAGGAATTGTGGGCATATGCTATACACATGGCGCGGTACTTGATTAATAGATCACCAACTTCGGCTATAAACTATAAGACTCCATATAAGAAAATGATCGACAAACCAGCAGATTACAGCATTTTGCGCGTGTTTGGATGCAACGCTTACTATCATGTCAACGATAGTAAGTTAGATCAGAGAGCCAAGAAGGATATTTTCTTGGGATATGCACAAGGAGTGAAGGGATACCGTTTGTACTGTCTAAAAGATAAGAATTTCTTAATCAACATGGATGTTACCTTCGATGAGTCTTCAGTGTTGACTTCAAGCAAGAAGAGTGATTCCGATAAGGATAATGGTGAATCTAGCAAATCTCAAACTGTTGAGATTGAGTCATCTGAGGATGCATCAGATGAGGTGAAGGTTTCTGAAGATGTTCATCAAGCCTCACCAGAACAACAACCAGAGGAAGAGCAACACCAGCAGCAAGATTCTTTGGCTACTACTAGGCTAAGGAGACCGATCAAGCCAGTGCACATGTATGGATTTGATGAACCGGTCAAGCACTATTGACAGTTGAATGTGGTGGCATATATGCACTGCCAGTAGAGGATGACGAGCCTATCACCTTCAAACAGTTCTTGTGGAGAGACTCAATCTCTTCCTGCATAGCTACCATCCATCTCTCGCTGCTAGTATCTTTGACAGCCTGAGGTGTTTCTCTGATTTTTCTCGCTCTATTTCCGCTGTGCACCCAACAAAAAGTTTGAAACTTCACTGTAAAAAAATTT
This sequence comes from Iris macrosiphon, assembly GCA_036927795.1. Taxonomy (NCBI): domain Eukaryota; kingdom Viridiplantae; phylum Streptophyta; class Magnoliopsida; order Asparagales; family Iridaceae; genus Iris; species Iris macrosiphon. The sequence continues at coordinate 111,217,508 of JAYESA010000006.1, read as the reverse complement.
GTTTCTAAAATACTCTTATATATGTTTATAAATTGAAATTATTCATTAAATATTTCATATATAGTAAAGTAATTATCGTGTAGAAAAAATAAATAAAGAAAAAGTTTGTTTGTTCTTTTCGAGATATAAAATTTTTAAAAAAATTACTTTTATTAATTAGTTGAAAAATAAAAATAAAAATGTTTGCTTTTTTCAAATAATATACTGTGGACGTATATTTTATAGTGTATATAAAACAAAAAGCAAGCAAGAAAGAACAAAAATGTTGCAGTTGGGGATAAGAAGAAAAAGTAGTTTGACAGCGAGTGAATAGATGTGACAGAGTAATCATGCAAGTCTGCCTGCAGCCCGTCGCTCGGACTCAAGACCTTGTACGTACCCAACCCACCCACTGCAGAAAAGGATCGTGCCAGAATTCCCTCTGCACTTCGGCAGTCTGGCTTTATCCCTCCCTCCCCATGTGAGACTATTCGTTTGGTCGGAGTCTTCCTGTGACCACCACCCCGCTCTTTTTCATTCCTCTATTTAACATGCATGGAGTGAGTGGTGTTGCTTGCCTTCCACCCCCCCCCCCCCCCCCCCCCCCCCACCTTTCGAACAATATGTTCAGCTCTCATTCACTTTCCAAGCTGCTCCTCGTAGCTCTCCCCCTGTTAGTTTTAGTGCTTCAACCACATCATGGTCAGTCTTCTATAACTTATGTTTCAATTTGTTCATTTCATATATGCTTAGCTTAGCTACAGTATAAATCTGGTTCATATATGCTTAGCTTAGCTACAGTATAAATCTGGTAGTATATATATATATATATATATATATATATATATATATATATATACACACGTGTCTTTTACATATTTTTAGTAAATAATATTCTCCTTAAAAAAAACTATTCTTCTACTATCCATATTAGATTTAATAAACAAATTTAATTAGTAAATATAGATGAAAGTATTTTTGGAACAAAATTTTTTTCGGTGAAACCTACTTTTTTTTCATTATATAATAGTAGTAGCAATAGTATATATATATATATATATATATATATATATATATATATATAATTTTGATAACAACATTAGCGACGTGTATTTTATTTTATTTTTGGGAATGTCTTTTGTGACTTGAACGAATTGAACTTTTAGTAATGAAATTTTAGTAACGAATTGGACATTGAGTGAGGAATTTTTTACAGAACGTACTCTTCTAAAAAAAAAAAAAAATTCATTCATGTAGCCATTGCTATTGACGACATGAATTCGCCAAAAACATTGACGACACATTTTCGGTTTTATAATTTTATATACTTATTATCTTATTTGTTGTTTAATTATATTTTAAAAAAAAATTGTATATATAATGAAGGGTTGTCAGCGAGATGTTTGAACAACGTTCCCACAGTGACACAGAAACAGTTAGGGTTGGCACAGCGGCCGCAGTTCGCAGTCGTGGTCCGGAACAGCTGCGCGGCATGCCCGGTCATCGACGTCCACGTCAGGTGCGGCGTGTTCCCTCAGTCGCTTGTGAACCCGAGGGTGTTCCGAGTGGTGGGCTCGGACGACTGCGTCGTCAACAGCGGATTGCCTCTGCCGCCGCTTCAGAGCGTCTCCTTCAACTACACGCATTCGAGGTTTCGCTTGTCCCCCAAGTCGTGGTCCTTCCAGTGCGAGTGAGGAACGCCTTTTATTGTGTAGAACATATATATCCCAAACTTAATTGATTATGACTAGCTCATTGTTGTCTCGCTAATTTGCATGATTCCAATCACTTGATACCATGTAGAACATATATTTCTTATCTTTTATTTTTCTACCGTATTGTCATGCTTACACTCACCTGCAAAACACTTCTGTTATTTTGGATGGTTAGAACTACTGGGAATGTCACCCATGTCGTTTGTTACATGATTTTTTTTTTTTTATGTGACCTATTTTTATGTTTGGTTTTTTTATTTTTTGAACAAATTTAGGGTGATCTATTCCCATTGGCAATTACGGAGTAAAAAATTTAACCACAAAATATGGAAAATCATATCCTTTAAGAATGAGGAGTTATATTTTATTTGTCGGGACAATGTTAATTTTTTATTTTTTCCTGTAACCTTTGTTTTACCCTCTTTTTTTTTTTAATCCTTTTTCATTAAAGTTTTTTTTTTTTCTGTTTTTGTACTTTTTAAGATTTTCTTTTACCTTTTTCAGTTTTTTCAGATTGGTTTTTTTTTTCCATTTTTAAGAAATTCTTTTGTTTTGGTTTTTCTAAGAATTTTTTTTTTATTATTTTTTTCATGAATATTTATATAGTTACCAAACACAAAAAAATGTTTTTTCAAAAAAAATTAATTATAAAAAATATAAATGTTTTGAATACATAGTATTTCGTATACTGAACGTTGACAATGAACTGAAATTTTAACCATTCTCACTCATTTTGATTGGTGAAAAAAAAAACCATCCTAAAAGAACAATTGCACCTCCGTTACCTATGTCCAAATCTGTAGCCTTGGAATGACTTACAAACTCACAGAATAGAAGCTCCACCTCCAAAATAACCATACTCTAATTAATTGTTATCCTCTTCGAGTTTTTCCATAGTGGTTGAAGAAGACGAGTATTGTATATATCTCATAGGGATATGGTGGCCCATTCCACATGTTCTCACACTTCCATTTCGGAGATCTGCTAGCAAACTTATCTATCCAATGATTGGTCAATTTGGGCATTTGAGGGACGGACCTCCATGCCCTGGAGGACTAGAATGATTCCATGATACTATTCGGGGTCCTATCTCTTTCTTATAGTGTACTCCGGTATGATCTATTAGTTTCGAGACTTAATCAAAGATAAAAAAACGTGTGGTCGAGATCAGAGGTTCACACACAAAAATTTATTTTGACTATTTTCAATTACAACAAACTATAAAAAGATTCTGATTACAACTTGCTCTCAAAATTAAAAAACAATAAGAATTAACCAAACTTCTCGTTCTTCCTTGCAATCGCAGTTGCAGACGGACAGAACAAAGTTACAATAAAACGAAAACTACCTTTGTTTTTCCTTACAAAACACAATTGCAATCAGATAGAACGAACCAAGAAGAAAAAGGAGAAGAAGACAAAATTAAAAAAAAAATTCTTGTTGGGACGGTGAAGACCACCGTTGCTCAAAGCAAGATTCATCATCTATCGACGATCTGCTCCCAGGAGCCAGCAAGTTCACAAGAGAACTTCTGGAACGCTCGTAGTCACCTCTTTGTGTAACCCGAACGGACTCTTTTGAACTCCTCTTTCTCAACTTTTGATGTGTCTCAAAAGGAGGCTAGATGACTTTTTATATAGGAAAGGATAGAAGCACATCCTCCTCTTCTTTCCGATGTGGGACTAAAAAGCCAATATACAAAATTGATATCCCACAACGCAGCCCAATGCATAGCCCGCTCAGTATCCATTCAGCACCCGCTCAACGTCCGTCCAGCACCCGCTCAGCGCCCGCTCATGCAACACGCGCATAAAACGAGCGCACAAGCGCAACAACAGCGCACAAGCGCCTTGCGACGATGCTGATGTGCTAAGTGCAAAGTGCGCCAATAAAGTACCACTTTGCGCCCATGAGTCTGAGTCCGAGTCGCTAGGCCCCTTTGGGGCTTAGCTCCTATGGAATAATATTCAAGAGCATGACAAAAAGCATAAATACTTTCATGAGAGTTAATCAATTTTTCTCCTAGAAAAATACCCCCACATGGCACCCATGTGCCCCACCACACCCCATGTGCACACCTCATCATACAAAGTATTATATTGAGATACTCACTTGGTGGTGTAGCCAATGTGGGACTATCTTTACTAGTCCAAAGGCAAAGATACCAACAATCCCCCACAGATCTCAATATATATAGTTGAGCGTTCCCCACAATGACTGTCCATCATGCATTAGGATAGATGTCGATTTGACTTGAATCTTTCTGCATGTGTCCAACAACAATATGATACAAGAATGGACTAAGCCTTGAATTATGCACCATAGCTCTCAATTCTTTTCACTCACACAATGACATCAGTTGTGCTTCCGGTTGTACATTAAAGGCCCTGTGCACGCCTGATTTTGGTGTATGTATTTTGGACATCTATAAGTTTTCTCTCAAGAGACGTCTTATATCTCTTTCCATACACTCTAGGTGAATTCTTTTAAAGAGTCATTGGCATGAAGACTCGAGCTTCCTAGCAGTGCTACTCCGCTATAACATGGTCCAGAGCCGAGGCTTACACCTCATCGTGTTGTCATGCCACTGTAGCATGAGGTCCCAGTCTCTTTGAAGTGCCAAACTATCCAGCATGAAGTATTGCGCTTCCTTGAGGTGTTACACCGCTATGACATGGCTCGCTTAGCCGAGAATTTATATATTTTACCTCTGTGGTGTCACACCACTATAACATGAGGACACCGGCCTTTTTGTAGTGTTGCCTACACTCTTTATTCTACAGCATTAGACTACATGCCTATGTGCGGTGCTACGCCGCTGTGACATGGCTTGCAAAGTCGAGGCATTACCCTTATCAAGGAACTTTTTGGTGGTGTCACCCACTGTAGCATGGAGACCTTACCCTCCTTTTGTAGTGTTGTGCTACCGTACTTCCTGTTAAGAACACCAGACATTCATAATGCCTGAGAATTCATTAAGACATCTAATCCATCCCCCACGGGACTTGTTCTACACAAAAGAATAATTAGTAGAAAACAGTGGTTCTGGGTCCATAATCCCTCAATGTCTTAAAGGACTACCCATTGTTCCTGATATTCTTCCAGTTAATGATCCTCCCTTAAGCCAATAGCTAGATGCCTAGTAAATTTTTCTTTGAACTAATAGCATAAAACTAAATGGTGGAATTATAAAGACACAATATTAGAATATCTTCAAGCCCATCTTGATTGTTGTATCCTCAACCAGCTGGCGCTTAAGACCTTTGGTGAACGGATCGGCCAGATTTTCCTGTCTCCGAACATCAATCACGCCAATGACTCCGGTCTTGATAATATCATTCACTGTCCTGTGCCTCAGTTGCACAGTCCTCTTCTTACCATTGAAGAGATCATTTGATGCCACCGCTGAAGTTACTTGATTGTCACAGTAAATTGGTAACAATAAAATCTGTGCACCCAACACTGAAAGATCATACATGAGCTTTCGAAACCACTCTGCTTCATCTGCTGCAGCTGCCAGTGCATAGAACTCAGATTGCATCGAGGAATGAGAGAGCATTGTCTGTTTTTTCGACTTCCACGATATAGCTACTCTACCCATAGAGAAGATGTATCCTCCTATGGACCTTTCGCTCTCTACTTCTGAACACCAGCTTGAATCACTAAAGCCTTCCACCACTGTCGGATAAGCGCTATAGTACAATACATACTTCTGAGTCCTCTTAAGATATCTTATCACTCTCTTCACAGCTTTCCAGTGCTCCACTCCTAGATTGCTCGTGAACCGACTCAGCATCCCCACGGCGAAAGCTATGTCAGGCCTTGTGGCAGTTGTTGCATACAGAACAAAGTTACAATAAAATGAAAACTACCTTCGTTCTTCCTTGCAAAATGCAGTTGCAATCAGATAGAACGAACCAAGAAGAAAAGGAGAAAAAGACAATTAAAAAAAATTATTCTTGCTGGGGCAGTGAAGACCACCGTTGCTCAAAGCAAGATTGGTCCTCTATCGATGATCTACTCCCAGGAGCCAGCAAGTTCACAAGAGAACTTCTGGAACGCTCGTAGTCAACTTTTTGTGTAACTCGAACGGACTCCTTTGAACACTTCTTTCTCAACTTTTGTGTGTCTCAAAAGGAGGTTAGAAGGCTCTTTATATAGGAAATGATGGAAGCTCATCCTCCTCTTTTTTCCGATGTGGGACTAAAAAGCCAATATACAAAATTGATATCCCACAATCGTAGCCCAATGCATAGCCCGCTCAACGTTTGTTCAGTACCCGCTCAATGCCCGTCTAGCACCCGCTCAGCGCCCGCTTATGCAACACGTGCATAAAACGAGCACACGAGCACAACAACAACGCACAAGCGCCTTGCGACGATGCTGACGTGCTAAGTGCGCCAACAAAGTGCCACTTTGCGCCCTTGAGTCCGAGTCCGAGTCGCTAAGCCCCTTTGGGGCTTAGCTCCTATGGAATAATATCCAAGAGCATGACAAAAAGCATAAATGCTTTCATGACAGTTAATCATTTTTTCTCCTAGAAAAATACTTCCACATGGCACGAATGTGCTCCACCACACCCCATGTGCACACCTCATCATACAAAGTATTATATTGAGATACCCACTTGGTGGTGTAGCCAATGTGGGACTATCTTTACTAGTCCAAAGGCAAAAATACCAACAATCTCCCACAGATCTCAATACATGGGTTGAGCATTCTTGTCACTACCACATCCTAAAATAGGGGTATTTTTTTATCTTTTTATTTATTATAAGTATTGTGTATATTTATTTTTAAATAATTGCATGATATATATATATATATATATATATATATATATATATATATATATATATATATAGTGTTCTTTAATGCATGAGTTAGTAGACTAGACTTAGAAGCCCACTAGATGAACTCCTAACCGAATTATAGGATTATAGATTTTAATTAGTATTTTTAGGATTAATTATTTGGTGATTATATTTATTATTGTGATTTTATTTGATTGGTGTACCTTACCGTTACTTCGATATTTGTAGCGCTACACTAGCTTTTGCCTTCGAACAAATTTTTTTAAAGTATTCTCTTAGTTAATTAGAAAATAAATTTCTTGTTATATTTACTTATGTAAATATTTATTTAGAATCATTTTTAGGCTATTTTAGAATTTTGGAGATTTCTCTAGAATTTTTGGATAATTAAAACCTAGGAAACGTAAATATCTAGGACTTCCATGATTTACTATGAGACCATACTTGCATGTTGTTACTACCAAACATTTATTTTAGAGTTAAATATTTAAATATTTTTTTTTTGTAATTTATTTAAAATTTTAAGGAATTTTTGGATTTTTGGAATTATTGAGGATTGATTTGGATATATAAAGTCTTAATATTAGATAGATGATAATTTAGTGTTAATAGATATTAATAAGATTATATATAAATTATTTATATTATTTTTAATTCTATTTAAGTTTATAAATTATTGAGATAAATTTAAACTATATTTTAAATTAATTCAAATCCTGAGCCTACTAGGAAAGCAACTTTATGCATATTCTATCCTTATTTAAACTGATACTAATCATATCCAAATTAGCCAATCCTAGTCGTATTCAATTAAGTAGTCTCCACCATTATAAATACTTAGTAGACTTATGGAATAAACTCATCTTTCATATTTTTCTTCCCCAAACTCCTCTCTTTTTCGTCAAAAAAATAGTCAAAATTCGTCATAAATTTAGCCTCATTTTCTAGTAGTTATAACGAGTTAAAAAGACAATATCTCATAGCTCCGGACTCCAAATGCAGCCAGTTTCTTGCATTAGAATCGTATTGAGGTTAGTTTTCTCAATATATAAATTGTTTCACGAAATTATGAATATTAAATTCTGGAAAATTCGTAGAGCACAGCATGTCCGAAAATAGATATGTCTTGGTATTTTTGCGATTTTGGGAGAACCAGAAATCAGAATCATGAAACGTTTGAAGTTTCAGAAAGCTAACATCGAGATCATTGACATATGTTTTTCCCAGAATTTAATTCGAAATATTTCTATACTGTTAATTCTGTAGAACTTTTAGATTAAGAATTAACCACCGTTGCACAATACGATTTTGGTATGTGCAATAATTCCCAAATGAATTTGAATTCAGACGAGCCATAAATTATAGTATATTTTTTATGCTGAAATATACAGGAAAACATGCATGAAAGTCGAGTTTGTGTCGGTTGACTTTTTGGTCAACAGATCATCTCGATTTGCGTGCCATGAGTCTCGAGTTTATAAAATTTAGTTTCTTAGAACAAAATTTAGTAATTGACCTAAAAATCAGAATAATAAGATTAAAATAGAATTTTAGAATAATTATTCCAAAATTAAATAAATTAAAATAAATTATCTTTTGACATGGTAAATTTATAATACATAGGCTATTTGGACTATGACTTGGATTTTGATTCATACAAGCTAAGGATCACAGGCGATTACATTCTCTGATAATTTCCATTATTTAATAATTTTTATAATTCAAGTATTTAGAAATGTTACATCTGATTCTTGACACGGTGCTGCATGTACTAGTATATAGATTGGATCTACAGTCATGAGATATTACATTGGTTATAGTATTGACATTGTACACGACATTGATGTTAGACATTGATATTAGATATTGTACATGATATATTGGACATTGATCGTGTATCGTGACGTGTCATGGTTGGATCCACAGTACTAGTTGGGGGCGAAGAAATTGCTAGTGAGAGATGTGATCAAATCCCTATCGTACAAGTGTAGATATTGTTAGTGTTAATTATACACCTCACGTATGATTAGCCAGGCCATGTAGCTATCGTACAAGTTCTCAAGCCGATCATATTTCGAAACTACTATTTTAAACACTTAGAATAGTTACAGTCCCTCATTTCAGTTCATATACCACATCACCCGTATATGATATTGTAGTTCTTTCTCTTCATTTCATATATGCACTGACTATACCATTTGCCTATATTGCCTGTTCTCTTTATTTTTCTATTGCATTTATTTATTGTCTTCTCTCAATATATAGCATCATCTATTTATTGTTTTATAGTCCTTATCAATTAACTGGAACTGTTATTTGGGTTGTACTTCGCTCCATCCTGACTGAAAATATTTTTCCAGACTACGACTTAGACGACTTATTTTCGGCATACTTGGAGACTTGGATATTATTGTTTGCAGGTTAGACTATTTTTTTTATTTAGACTTGTTTTGTATTTCGTTTATTTTCTTCGATATCTTATCGTACTTTAGTTCTGTGATTGAGTATTTCTATATTATATTGTGATATCCGTGTCTCTTTATGGAGTTGGATACTCATGTGAGATTGATTAGATAGTATTGTTGTCTCGCCCCAGTCCCAAATATACGTAGGACTAGGACACGTAAGCATGCCAGCCGCATGGATATGGCAACTCCAATATATGGAAACCAAATCCATACGTACGCTGTATTATGAATATCAAATCCACAAGTGGTATAATATATGTCACAAGTCACAGGGTATAATCTAAATCTCATCCACGAAAATCAATATAAATATATAACCAGTATCTATGAAACTAGATCTCAATAAGAAGTATCTAAGGAGGATAGTTGGATGGAAACAAATCCACTACCAACTCGAATATAAGAGCAATTACAATATGAGTACAACACAATAAACACTATATAAGTATACCAGCTAGCAATCACTGCTCGGAGAGAAGACATCCACGAAGCATCTATAACCATCCAAATCTGCGCTCCTTGTCACTACCACATTCCGAAAACAGGGGTATTTTTTACTTTTTACAATATTTAATATTATGATAGTTATAATTAATTAGTTGCATGATAATTATTTATTTTGAATAACTGTGTGATGTGTACTTTAATAATATTATTATATGCAGTGTCCATTTATTTTGAACTAGCAGACTTGACCTAGAAGCCAGTAGATGAATACCTGTCTGAAGTATGAAATTTTGTATTTAATTGTTTTAATTAGATTTATTTATTGGAGATTGTAATTAATTACCGTATTTTATTTAATTATTGCGCGTTGCCTTTGCTTCGATATTTGGAGCACTACCCTGACTTTTGTCTTCCAACAAATTTTACAATCTTGCCCTAGACATGCCCGCCTTCCATTCTGCTATTTTTGCAACTCATAATCGTGCTCTCTGTGCATTAATTCTAGCCGCACAAAAATCGTCGCGGACGTTATTTTAATAAATTCCTATTTTTGTATCGTTGTGCGTTCCAATCAAAAATTGGAGGCAATTTTGACCTATTTTTCGTGCAGCCCAAATTAGGGTAATATTCTGTTCTGAGTCTTCTTCATTATTGGTATTGATGACCTGACCTGATTTTGGCTCCATGTACTCATAATTAATTGTTGAACACAACTTGCATTTATTTCTATTTAAATTGAGGATACTATTTTATCTGATCCTAAAATCCCAATTTAATTCCAGTGCCCTGTAAATTGAGCCCATACCGATCATACAGCGCCCCCTGACCCTACAAAACACCGGACACTGAATCGCCAGCCAAAATTCCGTCATTTTATGTGTTTGTGCAATTTCCCAAATTTAAGGGGACCAAATTACAAATTTGCATTTTTGTGTCAACACCCAATTGTTTAAACAATGAGGGAACCTAATATTTTTAATTAAACTCTCACCCTTATTTCCCACATGAATTAATTTCCCATGTCCAATCTGGACCACTCATTCTAGGGGTTCAATCCTCACCCTCCATCACAACCCTCTTCCCTATATAATATCATGTCCTATCTACATCAACCCTAATCCCAAGAGAAACCTAGGTAAACCCACCTTCCTCAAGCCCCCACATCCCCTCTCTCATACGTATGTATATTCTTCTTCTTCCTTCTTCCTTTCTTCTTCTCTTATTCTCCTTCTTTTTCTTCTTCTCCCTTTCTTCATAAATTTTAATTTCAAATTCAAAAGAGAGGGGGGGAACACTGTTCACCCCCCATCTCTGTATCCCGGCCGACCATTCCCTGCACACCCCGGCGACCCGCAGCACTGGTCCGGCGACTGCTGCTCCTGCCGCTCCGGCAACTCAACCCGGCGGCCATCCTCCTACTCCAGAACCGATCACCTCCGGCTGCTCCTCCCCGCAGTTCCTGTTCACCGGCGGCGTGCTCTGTGCAGCCCGACTCCCCTCTGTGTACTGCCGGTCACTGCTCCCTCCGTCGGCCCGGTCAGCCACCCGAGCTCCACCATCTCCAACTATCATCACCACCATCGTCATCCAATCATCCCCTCACCGCTGCTGTTATTCCTCCGACCCGCTGCTGTGCTCCCCGGACATCCCCCTCTGCATTCAACTCCCCGGCCACGGCCTGCACTCCGGCCAGCGAGCCCGACCACCCCCCAGTGAGTTCCTTCTTCTTCTCCATCTTCCTTCTCTATATATATACATATGTATATACACATGAGTATATACATAAGATATGTATATGTATGATTTATTTAGAGTGTAATGTATATGTACATTAATAAATGTGAATGTATATTATCTATTTAATTAATGTTAATACGCAAGTATGTATATAATTAGTATATATATTTGTATATGTATTAGTATATATTAATTATTGTGTAGATTTATATATATATGTATATAAATGCGTAAATACGTATGCGTGTAATTGTGTGTGTATATGTGTACATATATATATCTATAAATATAGTGTATTTTCTATGTTTGTATATAGTATACATATTTGGTTTATGTACAAACCTATATATGTATATTTTGGTATATATATATATTGGTATTTTCTTATAAGGTGTATTTAATAGAGTTTATGTTTAAAATAATTGATAATACGTATTTAGTACGTATTTAGTATTAATTGGTATACAGGTATGTGTATGTATATATTTAAATCAATTTATATATATTTTTGGTATATACTTAGTATATGTATGTTTTTAAAATATGTAAATTGGATATTATTTAATTATTAGTAATTAATTGTATAATTGTAGTATGTATAATAAATTTAGTAAGTATGTATTTAAATTAATGCACATGTATATATATATATTTGTATATATTTTGTGTATGTGGATATTATTATACATGTATATAGTATAATTATTATTTTGGTATACAAATATATATATTTTCACTAGTACATATATATGTATACATGTATATTCTAAATTATAGTTATGAATAAATGTGTTATGTATAATTATAACATATAAATATATATCTATATACTTCTATTTAGTGTATCTACACTTATATGTATTTTGTACAAAACTACTGATATACATTTATATATGTACTTTATACGTGTTAAACTAATACATATATATATTCTCTGAGTATAAATGTATATTTAAATATGTATCCCTACTAGATGACCCTAGTTGACTAGTGCCCTGCCTGGCATGGCCCTGAGACCGGTGTTTTTGACTGTGTGTTAGCGTAGTTTCTGATGCAAGTGTTATTGTGATATATTTTTAGGACTGTTGGTTTACCCAGGGGATACTCCGGAACAGGACATCCATAATTACCAGCTAAGGACCAAAGGCAAGTACATTCTCTGATAATTTCCAATTCTTGATAATTTCTATAAGTTCAACAATCATGAAATGTTACATCTGAATCCTTGACACTGTGCTACACGGACTAGTATAGCTTGGATCTGCAGTCATGAGATGTTACCTTGATTATCGTATTGACATTGTACACGACATGTATATTAGACATCGTACATGATAGACTTGACTTGCTCGTGTATCGTGACGTGTCATGGTTGGATCCACAGTACTAGTTGGGGGCGGGGAAGTAGTAGTAAGAAATGTGATCATAACCTCTTATTGTAGTATAGAAATTGTAAGTGTTAATCATGCTCTTCACCCATGATTAGCCAGGCCCTGTAGCTATCGTACATGTTCCCAAGCCGATCACATTTTGAAACTAGTATTTCAAACCCTTAGAATAGATTATAGTTCCCTATTTTAAATCATATACTACATCACCCGTATATGATACTGTTCCTTGTTCTTTTAATTCCATACATGCACTGACTGTATCATATTGCCTATTACCTGTCTCTTTATATTGCATGTCTCTCTTAAATTGCCATTGCATTTATTTCACTGTCTTCTCAGTAGCTAGCATGACATGTTTTATTGTATTATAGACATTATCAATTAATGGAACTGTTATTTGAGATTGTTGCTTTGCTCCTTCCTGACTGGAAATATTTTTCCAGACTCTGCCTTAGGGGACCGCTGTCCGAAACTTTTTGGACCATATGGTGAGTAGCTGCAGACTTGATAGTAGTTGTGATTCCTGGAGGTCTAGCCGGAAATTATTATTTCTTGTTAGTTCTTTTAGTAGACTATTTGGTACCGGATTTGTCTCCGGCATTTTGATGAGCTTGGATATTGTTGAGTTAGAATATTACTTGTTGACTTGTGTTGTGTTTAATTTTAAAATTTTCTGTTCGAAATCTTATCGTGCTGAAATCCTGTGATTGAGTATGTGTTCATCTTATTTGTGTCATCCGTGCCTCCTAATGGAGATTGGATGCTTGTGTGACATTAGTTAGATAGTATCAAGACCTTGACAGCGTTCTACCGTCGATGCTGCGGCGTAGGCTGGACGTACCCACGCACTCGTGCCCCTAAACCGGGTGCGGGTCATGACACGTTTTTAGTGGTGGCCCATGCAGGTCAGACTTCGCGAGTTGTACGATGTAGTAGTAGTGTGGCATCCTTGTTATACTACTGCGTGCCTGCAATAGAATATAGGACATAGGATACTAGGACGAGAGCGAATACTCAATCACAATTTCTTGAGAGATTCCTGGGACGACCCCTTGAGAATCTTATTACAATTTCTAAATTTAAATCCTTCCTCCTTGTTTTCGTCCGTTCTCACTTATTGATATTGAGTTGATTCTTGTTGACCAGTTGTTAACTTAAATTCTTGGTATCGTTGTGGAGTTTTGATTTCATATCGAGGTGAATTTTACGGGCTAAAATTTACAGTATCATCTGATGACATATATTGATGAGGACAGTGAGAAAGGTAAAAACGTCTACTTTGGTTATGGAACCTAGAGTTTATCGCAGCCATATTAGCTGTCGTGACGAGAACGTAGGAACCTAACTTGGATGTACATACTTTAGTTATGAGATTTAGAGTTTCTCGCAACCATACCGGTTGGCGTGGCGAGGATTCTAGATGACATGATTATAGGGTTGCATACCTTAGTTACGGAACCTGTCGTTTATCGCATCTATGCTTACTGGCGTGGCGAGGATTCATGATTTCTGACAGACGTGTATGATTATCAGGTTGTATCTTAAAGTGGTTCTTAAAGTATCATCTCAAGACTTATCTATTTTCGTTATTCCAGGACTTTGTTCCATCGCTTCTTTTCTTTACTAGCAGTAAAGATACACTCCGTCCTTGATCCAATTCCTTTTGAGCTTATTTTTCTTTGAGGATTCCTTGTTAGTATGATAATTAGTGACTTGCAAATTTGGTTGTGTCTTGTATTAGTTTGACTGAGTGTGACTTGTAAGTTGTAAGTGTTTCTTAGTTGGACATAGGAGCATTAGGCATTAATCTAGAGATATCCATAGCATAGTACCTTGTAGCAATAGTTTTATGATAGGTGTTATTATAATTAGTATTGGTATTATAGAAAGTGCAAGTGATAGTGAGTTCTAATAAGTTTGATGAGATTTTATGTTATTAAATTTGAGGATTCAAATTAAATTCAATAAACATTGTCAAAGCTATAAGGATTTTTTAAAAAAAAAAAGGGTGATTAAATTTTTCGATATTTGAGTATTTGATTTTGAGAGGTATATGCAATTATTTTTAAGTTGAACGAGAAGTTAAACCTTGACGATTATTTTGAGGATTAATTTTATGGTAGATAAGAGATGAACATTAATATGTGAGTAGATGATATACATGTGTAAGGATCTGATGACTTGAGTATGATTGAGATCTCACTGCCAACTGACTTGGGTGTCAATCTAGGGTTGTATTAGAGAGAGCAGTACTTGGTATAGTGTGTTGCAATTGTTATGCACTTGAGTGATAGGAATAACTAGTATCAACTATTGCAGTAGGTAAGGAAGCTAGCAGTGAGTATGCTTGTAGTAGAGTGTGGTACCTAAAGAGATAGAGGTATCAAACTTTACATGCATCATTTGATCTATGATTATGTTAGAGATAGAAGATACTGCAAGTAATATGTTAGCAGGTTCTTTCTTTTCTTTTCTCATGTTCTTTCTTGTTTTCTGATTGATTGATACCTTAGTACCGTAGCTTGTATGCATGATTTCTTGTTATAATGTAGTTAGTAGTACCCCTGATACAGAGACTGAAATACCATGACAAAAGACACCATGATCATACATATTTCCCTTAGGTTGCTTGTTGAATGGTTGTAGGTAGAATTCTCTTAGACTTTGATTGTTGAGGATTTAACTGTAGTAAAGATTAACGAAGAGGTTATGACTTGACAAAGAGAGACAAGGTGCCTTAAATTTTGAGAAAAAATATTTAAATTAAATAAGGAGTTGGGAATTTAATATGGCGTAATTGAAGTTGTGTTAAATCATTGATTTTAAAAAGATTATGAAATGATTGAATTTATCATTAAATTTGAGGAATTTAAGAAGGCCATCGATATATTTATTGGACTGCAAGTTATGAACTTATATCTTGAATATTGTATTGGAGGTTTCATAAGTATTACATCGTTGCATATTATGTGGAAAAAAAAATCGAGGAATAAGAACACAAATGGATTAGTGTTGAATTCAAATTTTGGGATGAGATTCAATTTTAGAAATATGCATTGATTGGATTTCAATTAGAGGATTGAATATTAAATTCTTGTATTTCGTTATTAACCTAAAATTTTGGAGGATATTGTGCTAAGAATGGGATTTGATTTTATATTTGAAGATTTTTAGGGATATGATATTTATAGAATTTTGAAAAATTATTGTGAAATAACAATATGGAGTAGTTCATGATTATATGATTTGATGAATTTAAATTTGATGGTAGTAAATGAATAAATAAAACAATTGAGGATTTAAAAATTCGAGGATAAACATTGATTTAAATAGAGGGTTAAAAATTTAACATGGCATGATTTATGATGTATTAATTCCCGGAAGGATATGATATGATTGAGGTTATCATTAGAATTTGAGGAAATTAAGGAGATTGTCATTAAATTATTGGATTGCAAGTTATGAATTTTAGAATGTTATATTTGAATGTCGCATTTGGAAAATCCTTAAGTATCGTATTGCCGAGTATTTTGAGGAAGGAAAAAAAAAAAAAAATTTGATGGACTAATGTTTGAATTCAAAACTTGTGGGACGAGATTACAATTATATATGTGGATTGATTAAATCAAATTCGAGGACTGGATATTAAATTCCGAGTATTGAATTACTAACTAAAACTTTCAAGAGAATTTTGATAAAAATAGACTTTGATTTCATTTCGAGGATTTTTTTTTTCAGGAATGAAATAATATCAGAAATTTTGAAATTATGAAAAGACCTTGCGGATTATTACCTGATGTCGTGGTTGATGAATTTAAGTTTGAGGAAAATAATAATGTGTATGATTAAATGCTACTTTGAGGATTTTAAATTTCGAGGACGAAATTCTTTTAAGGTGGGTAGACTTGTCACTACCACATTCCGAAAACAGGGGTATTTTTGACTTTTTACAATATTTAATATTATGATAGTTATAATTAATTAGTTGCATGATAATTATTTGTTTTGAATAACTGTGTGATGTGTACTTTAATAATATTATTATATGCAGTGTCCATTTATTTTGAACTAGCAGACTTGACCTAGAAGCCAGTAGATGAATACCTGTCTGAAGTATGAAATTTTGTATTTAATTGTTTTAATTAGATTTATTTATTGGAGATTGTAATTAATTACCGTATTTTATTTAATTATTGCGCGTTGCCTTTGCTTCGATATTTGGAGCACTACCCTGACTTTTGTCTTCCAACAAATTTTACAATCTTGCCCTAGACATGCCCGCCTTCCATTCTGCTATTTTTGCAACTCATAATCGTGCTCTCTGTGCATTATTTCTAGCCGCACAAAAATCGTCGCGGACGTTATTTTAATAAATTCCTATTTTTGTATCGTTGTGCGTTCCAATCGAAAATTGGAGGCAATTTTGACCTATTTTTCGTGCGGCCCAAATTAGGGTAATATTCTGTTCTGAGTCTTCTTCATTATTGGTATTGATGACCTGACCTGATTTTGGCTCCATGTACTCATAATTAATTGTTGAACACAACTTACATTTATTTCTATTTAAATTGAGGATACTATTTTATCTGATCCTAAAATCCCAATTTAATTCCAGTGCCCTGTAAATTGAGCCCATACCGATCATACAGCGCCCCCTGACCCTACAAAACACCGGACACTGAATCGCCCGCCAAAATTCTGTCATTTTATGTGTTTGTGCAATTTTCCAAATTTAAGGGGGCCAAATTGCAAATTTGCATTTTTGTGTCAACACCCAATTGTTTAAACAATGAGGGAACCTAATATTTTTAATTAAACTCTCACCCTTATTTCCCACATGAATTAATTTTCCATGTCCAATCTGGACCACTCATTCTAGGGGTTCAATCCTCACCCTCCATCACAACCCTCTTCCCTATATAATATCATGTCCTATCTACATCAACCCTAATCCCAAGAGAAACCTAGGTAAACCCACCTTCCTCAAGCCCCCACATCCCCTCTCTCATACGTATGTATATTCTTCTTCTTCCTTCTTCCTTTCTTCTTCTCTTATTCTCCTTCTTTTTCTTCTTCTCCCTTTCTTCATAAATTTTAATTTCAAATTCAAAAGAGAGGGGGGGAACACTGTTCACCCCCCATCTCTGTATCCCGGCCGACCATTCCCTGTACACCCCGGCGACCCGCAGCACTGCTCCGGCGACTGCTGCTCCTGCCGCTCCGGCAACTCAACCCGGCGGCCATCCTCCTACTCCAGAACCGATCACCTCCGGCTGCTCCTCCCCGCAGTTCCTGTTCACCGGCGGCGTGCTCTGTGCAGCCCGACTCCCCTCTGTGTACTGCCGGTCACTGCTCCCTCCGTCGGCCCGGTCAGCCACCCGAGCTCCACCATCTCCAACTATCATCACCACCATCGTCATCCAATCATCCCCTCGCCGCTGCTGTTTTTCCCCCGACCCGCTGCTGTGCTCCCCGGACATCCCCCTCTGCATTCAACTCCCCGGCCACGGCCTGCACTCCGGCCAGCGAGCCCGACCACCCCCCAGTGAGTTCCTTCTTCTTCTCCATCTTCCTTCTCTATATATATACATATGTATATACACATGAGTATATACATAAGATATGTATATGTATGATTTATTTAGAGTGTAATGTATATGTACATTAATTAATGTGAATGTATATTATCTATTTAATTAATGTTAATACGCAAGTATGTATATAATTAGTATATATATTTGTATATGTATTAGTATATATTAATTATTGTGTAGATTTATATATATATGTATATAAATGCGTAAATACGTATGCGTGTAATTGTGTGTGTATATGTGTACATATATATATCTATAAATATAGTGTATTTTCTATGTTTGTATATAGTATACATATTTGGTTTATGTACAAACCTATATATGTATATTTTGGTATATATATATATTGGTATTTTCTTATAAGGTGTATTTAATAGAGTTTATGTTTAAAATAATTGATAATACGTATTTAGTACGTATTTAGTATTAATTGGTATACAGGTATGTGTATGTATATATTTAAATCAATTTATATATATTTTTGGTATATACTTAGTATATGTATGTTTTTAAAATATGTAAATTGGATATTATTTAATTATTAGTAATTAATTGTATAATTGTAGTATGTATAATAAATTTAGTAAGTATGTATTTAAATTAATGCACATGTATATATATATATTTGTATATATTTTGTGTATGTGGATATTATTATACATGTATATAGTATAATTATTATTTTGGTATACAAATATATATATTTTCACTAGTACATATATATGTATACATGTATATTCTAAATTATAGTTATGAATAAATGTGTTATGTATAATTATAACATATAAATATATATCTATATACTTCTATTTAGTGTATCTACACTTATATGTATTTTGTACAAAACTACTGATATACATTTATATATGTACTTTATACGTGTTAAACTAATACATATATATATTCTCTGAGTATAAATGTATATTTAAATATGTATCCCTACTAGATGACCCTAGTTGACTAGTGCCCTGCCTGGCATGGCCCTGAGACCGGTGTTTTTGACTGTGTGTTAGCGTAGTTTCTGATGCAAGTGTTATTGTGATATGTTTTTAGGACTGTTGGTTTACCCAGGGGATACTCCGGAACAGGACATCCATAATTACCAGCTAAGGACCAAAGGCAAGTACATTCTCTGATAATTTCCAATTCTTGATAATTTCTATAAGTTCAACAATCATGAAATGTTACATCTGAATCCTTGACACTGTGCTACACGGACTAGTATAGCTTGGATCTGCAGTCATGAGATGTTACCTTGATTATCGTATTGACATTGTACACGACATGTATATTAGACATCGTACATGATAGACTTGACTTGCTCGTGTATCGTGACGTGTCATGGTTGGATCCACAGTACTAGTTGGGGGCGGGGAAGTAGTAGTAAGAAATGTGATCATAACCTCTTATTGTAGTATAGAAATTATAAGTGTTAATCATGCTCTTCACCCATGATTAGCCAGGCCCTGTAGCTATCGTACATGTTCCCAAGCCGATCACATTTTGAAACTACTATTTCAAACACTTAGAATAGATTATAGTTCCCTATTTTAAATCATATACTACATCACCCGTATATGATACTGTTCCTTGTTCTTTTAATTCCATACATGCACTGACTGTATCATATTGCCTATTACCTGTCTCTTTATATTGCCTGTCTCTCTTAAATTGCCATTGCATTTATTTCACTGTCTTCTCAGTAGCTAGCATGACATGTTTTATTGTATTATAGACATTATCAATTAATGGAAATGTTATTTGAGATTGTTGCTTTGCTCCTTCCTGACTGGAAACATTTTTCCAGACTCTGCCTTAGGGGACCGCTGTCCGAAACTTTTTGGACCATATGGTGAGTAGCTGCAGACTTGATAGTAGTTGTGATTCCTGGAGGTCTAGCCGAAAATTATTATTTCTTGTTAGTTCTTTTAGTAGACTATTTGGTACCGGATTTGTCTCCGGTATTTTGATGAGCTTGGATATTGTTGAGTTAGAATATTACTTGTTGACTTGTGTTGTGTTTAATTTTAAATTTTTCTGTTCGAAATCTTATCGTGCTGAAATCCTGTGATTGAGTATGTGTTCATCTTATTTGTGTCATCCGTGCCTCCTAATGGAGATTGGATGCTTGCGTGACATTAGTTAGATAGTATCAAGACCTTGACAGCGTTCTACCGTCGATGCTGCGGCGTAGGCTGGACGTACCCACGCACTCGTGCCCCTAAACCGGGTGCGGGTCGTGACACTCCTGCAAATACTCAAGAACTGGTACACCTGGCAGCGGACCAGGTCCTCAGAGGGACGTAACAAGATACTTAAACACATGCTAATAAAGTACTGAAATAAATATCCAATGGGTCGCCTAACCGTCTAAAGTGAATGCAGTTTGAGAACAACTTTCTAACAAGTGGGCTATCTGGCCATAAATAGGATTGGCATGGTTCTCTTGGAGATCCAGGGGCCTACAAAGGCACGACGACTTTCGAACGCCGGAGGCCCGCCAAGTAGTATAGGGGTCATCATGACCGCGCATCTCCGGCGGAGCGTACGGGTTACACAAGGAAAGTGCAAAGGAGCCCAAATGTGATACTTGTTGTTCTCCCCACCCCATGCTCTAAGCATGTCACATCCATGACACGATTTGGTCCGTAGCCTATCCTTAGTACCCTAGCCCAATCCTGCAACCAAACAAGGACAAGGATGGGACCACCATACTACAATAGGCTACGTCCATAGACCTCTAATAACTGCTAAGTCTTCTAGCATGCAAAGTTTCTAACAGCAGTTATTCCTAACGCACGTCCCACACGTACCGATGATCAGTCAATACGTGCGTCCGTGATCTATATGAGACTCACAACCCGTGTAAAAATGTGTCACAGTCAAATGAATCCTAATGATGCTACATGATAATGGGGTAGTCTCATAAACAAGGTCAATGCAATTACATAAATAAAATATATCGCGACGATACCGTTGCGCGCATTTTATATAACAGTTAAAATATATGAACTAAAGACAGAAAATAAAGATGCATACAACATATAGAATATAAATGATAGTACAATGGCAAGGTATACTTGCCTGGCAAGGAAGCTGCAATGTACCAATAACCTGCTCCAAAAATCGCGCAGAACAATCTAATATCCTATGTACACATAAATATAATACAATAGAATCATTAGTCTTTACACTAGCACATACACAACCACATTTACACTGGACTCAGGGGGTATACTAGGGGTAACACTAGTCATCTAACACGGTCAATTACGCGTTGAATTACGCGGGTGTCGCATCTTCAAGTACTGTACGAAATCAGTCAGTCAACTGACAGGTGTCTATGCCAGTACGTTAATGTACGCAAGGCGGACAAATTCACAAGTTCTTAGGGTCAACATGGTCAAGGTAAGTATGGGATAGTCCACGGTGTCCTAGGGTCGTACAGTCTGAATATTTAGTCATAATTATCAATTAGCATTTACTTACATATATATTCATATAACTATATAATAATATAACCATCAATTTATTTACATAATTATTTAATTCTGGAATAAATACTCTAAAATTCTATTTTAATCTTATTATTTTGATTTTTATGTTAATACCTAAATTTTGTCCAAAGAAACTGAATTTTATCAACTAGAGACTCATGACACGCAAATCGAGGCGATCTGTTGACCGAAAAGTCAACCGACACAACTCAACTTTCATGCATGATTTCCTGTAGATTTCAGCGTCAAAAACATGTTGGAATTTATGGCTCGTCCGAATTCAAATTCGTTTGGGAATTATGGCACATACAAATTTTGTATTGTGCACCGATGGTTAAATTCTAACCTAGAAGTTCTATAGAATTAAAAGTATGTAAATACTTCGAATTAAATTCTGGAAAAAATATATGTCGATGATCTCGACATTAGCTTTCCGAAACTTTAAACGGTTCGTGATTCTGATTCCGAGTTCTCCCGAAATTGCGAAAACATCGAAACACGTCTATTTTCGGATATGCTGTGATCTACGAATTTTTCAGAATTTAATACTAATAATTTCGAAAAACAATTTATATAATCAGAAAGCTAACCTCAATATCTTTTTAACAAAAAAACTAGGCCTCGTTTGGAGTCCGGAGCTATGCGCAATGGCTTCTGGAAGATGAAGGAACCATAGATGACAATTTTCCAAAAATTGGCTGAAGAAAAACCCTAGAAATTAATATCTAAACTATTATATATATAGAGGAGAGAGAAAGAGCAGCCGCGGCTCGGATTCTTCCATGTGGCAGCCATCCGTGGCTCCCCGCTCAGATCGAACGGTCAAATATTCACGCGGCTCGGCTCAGCTGAGTACGACTCGGACTAGGACGCGGCTCGGCTCGGCTCGGCTTGGCTTCACCCCGCGGTCACTGACAGGCGGGCCCGGCACTGTTCACTGCTGGAGGCTGACAGGTGGGCCCCCTGTTTGCTGACTGGGCATAATTAATTACTTTTTTGGGTTTTTTTTTCAGAAATTAATTTTTAATTCAGTTTTTCATAATTAACTCCAAATAAATGCTAAAAATAATCAGAAAATTCCCAAAAATTTCTAGAAAATATATTTGACTATTTAGAACCTAAAATAAAATTTTGGAATATTTTTAATTAAGTTTGAACATAAAATAAATTCTTCAAAGTCCTAGAAAATTAGTGTTTCTAGTTTTTAATTAACTAAAAATTATGGAAAAATCTCAATAATCTAAAATAGCCTAAAAATAACTCTAAATAAATATTTATATAAGTAAATATATTAGAAAATTTTATTTTTCTGATTAACTAAGAGAATACTCTAAATAAATTCAATATTTATAATAAATATAATAATATAAAAATATACACAAAATACCTATTTTGGGTGAGGGAGTTTACAATCTACCCAACTTAAAATAATTTCGTCCTCGAAATTAAGATAAGGCATAATTTGTTAAATCCTTCGCATTCGTACATAAGGTACGTCAATCGCAATCTCTTCCAAAATTTTAAATAACAAAATCTATTCAAATCTATCGCGATCACTTCAAAATTAAGATAACCACTGTTTAAATCAAAATTCAACCTGTCGTAATCTCTTCTCGATTTTTAAATAATCAACATCCAAATCTAACTCAAGTCTATATGACATCCCACATCAAAATTTGTATCACAATTTCCAACTATCATAATCTCCTCTAGACTTTGAACAATAAACAATTCTAATCAAATCTTATTCCTATTCTCAACTTTAGAATTTTGTACTCTTCAAATATTTAAACTCAATTTACATCCTCAATATTTCAAATAGGTGACCCAACAATCAAAATTGAACTTTTAATTCAAATCATCAAATTATAAAATTTAAATCTAATTCACCAATTGTTCAAGTCTAAAATTCTATATTTATTCTCAAAATTTAAATCGATGATTCATCCTTCAATATTCAAAATTTAAATCATGTGCTCAAAGTATAAATATTTGGTCCGCAATATCAAGATTTTAAAGTTCGTTAAATCCTCATTATCTTGATCCTTCTTTTAAAATTTCTCAAAATTAAAATGACTTGAATCTCCCAATCTAATCTTACTTGATCACAATCTAAAAGAAATTCCTCTCAAGTTGACAATGCACTGCTACCCAACTTAGAATTTACCCATCTATCACAGAAGGCTATATACTTTAAGAAAATTATTCCTTAATTTATTTACTCATGTCATTCAATCCTCAAAACTTCAACGCCGATTATATCATATATGATATGTCCTTAATTATAAAAGAATAATCCTCAAGTATGTGATCGGCCTACGGGGTATATCTAGTACTATCTGTGTCATGACCCGCACCCGGTTTAGGGGCACGAGTGCGTGGGTACGTCCAGCCTACGCCGCAGCATCGGCGGTAGAACGCTGTCTAGGTCAAGTACTATCTAAATAATCTCACACTAGTATCCAACTCCACAAGGAGACACGGATAACACTATAAAATGAACAACATACTCAATCACAACTACAGCACGATAAGAATTTGAAGAAACAAAAGAATACAACACAAGTCTACTGACAAAATAATCATACCTGAAATCAGTAACAACCAATCCCCAAGTGTCAGAAACAAGTCCACTAAGGTCACAGTCTGGAAAAATATTTTTCAGTCAGGAAGGAGCAAAGTACATCTCTAAATAGCAGTTCTATATAAATGACATAAACTATGTAGCAGTTCTAGATGGAAGCATACCAGATGCATGTATAGGTACGAGAAATGTACAATGAGAGAAATACTGGAAATACTGTAAGTAAATACAGGAAAAGAAACAATATGTCAATGAGCAAGAAACCTATGACTAAGTGTGTGAGTACTAGCTTTAACATGTGATCGGCTTGGGAACTTGATCAGGCTGGTTACATGTGATTAGCTATGATTCACGAAGGTCAGGCTAACCGTTGGTTAGCTATGATGCATGGAGAGGTCAGGCTAATCACACGTAACAGCTATGAGGCACGGAGATGGTCAGGCCGCACCCGACGTGAGATGTGGGGTGAGCTATGATGCATGAAAAGTTGGGTATGATCACATATCTACACTAAAATACTTCCCACCCCCGACTGGTATAGTAGATCCAATCATGGTACGCTATGACACGGGATTCCCTAGGGAGGTAGCAAATCTCCCCGGGAATCAGTGTCTGTTCATGCACAAGATAACAAGGAAACAAGTCTTGTACAAGCTACACCATGAAAAAGGAATAACATCTCATGACGAGATCCGTGTATACCAATCTGTGTAACCAATGTGTCAAGAACATGGATATCTACACTAGATACAGTGAACATAGGAGATATCATAAATTAGAAACTAATCAGAGAATGTACTCGCCTTGGGTCCTTAGCTGGTAATTATGGATGTCCTGTTCCAGAGTATCCCCTGGGTGAACCAACAGTCCTATAAACATATCACAATCAAAACCACATTACATCAGACGCTACGCTAACACAGTCTAAAAACACTGGCCTCAGGGCCATGCCAGGCAGGGCACTAGTCAGCTAGGGTCAACTAGTAAATTTACCAATTAAATTAATACATATATATATAGTTATTCCAAAGTATACAAAATAGGTATAACTGTATGTACATAAGTGGAAATATATTTTATTTATGTGAAAATTATACATCACTCATATATATAAACTAATATACATGTACCAAAATACATATATATATTTAATGAACCACACACACTATACACCAAAATACGTTTATACATATATATACTAATAAAACATTTTCATATATCATTTATATATATATATACATTAATACATACATATACTAAAGTATACATATACCAATATGTATATAGTACATATATATCAAAAATATGTTTATACATACATATATATAGGTACACATATTTATACCAAAATATTAATTTAATATATATTTTACCAATATATAATTATACCAAAAATTACATACATATATAGGTTTGTACATATACCAAAATATGTATACTATATACAAACAGAGAAAATACACTATACTGTTAATTATTGATAAAATAAATAATATACGTTTATACATTTATACCAAAAATACGCATTTTTATTACATATATCCCATATGAAAATATACTAAAATACGTATATCATATACGATATTAAAGATGTATTTGAAAATCATATATATATATATATACGTTATAAATAGAGAAAATATGTATATATATATATATACAATTTATACTAAAATACGTATACAACATACGTACGCACACAATACCCATACACACGTATTCATACAGATACGTGTATAAACATACACACATTCATCCATGTTTATATTTAAATTTTACATATACGCATTTATATACATACATACATATATATGTATATATATAAAGAAGGAGGGAGAGGATGGATACTTACTGTGGTGGTCGGGGATTGGCCGGCCGCCGGACCGGAGTCGAGGTATGTGTGTCACAGCGGAAGGGGAGAAGAGACTCGGCAATGGAGGAGGCCGGAGTTGATCAGCAGAGGGAGGACAGCGGGCAGCAGGTCGGCGAAAATGGGAGTTGGCCGCCGGGTGAAATGACAGTAGGGAGGAGCTAAGCCGGAGTTGGCAGCGGGCTTGGCCGGATTTCAGTCCGCCGGGGAGGAGTACACAAGAGGAATGGGGGATCGGTGGCCTGCCGGACTGGAGTCGGCCGAGCAATGGCCGAGGGCAGCGCACAGTGGGAGGAGATGGGGAAGAGCACAGCCGGAGGTCGGGCAGCCAGCGCCGGAGTCGAGGGAGTTGGCTGGGCCTCAGGCGGGGAGGAACGCGTGAGGGGGACTCGGCCGGATGGCCGCCGGTGAGTCGGGAAGAGCTCGGCCTGACCGGAGCACAGTAAGTAGGGGCTCCGGGTTGATCTCCGGCAGGTCGGGCTGCACTGGGTCGGTTTGAAGAAGGAGGAGGAGCGGGGATCCAGGCGGGGCTCGGCCGGATGGCCGGGTGAACAGTGACTGCGGGGGGGGGGGTGAACAGTGTTCCCCCCCCCTTTCTTCTCTTTTGAATCAAATGAAGAATTTCAAATAAAAGAAGAAGGAGAAGGAAGAAGGAGAAAAAGAAGAAGAAAAGAGAAGAAGAAGAGAAAGAAAAAAGAAATGGGGGCTACGGTTTGGGGAAGCTTGGGGGTGTGTTTCCCTAGGTTAAATTTTTGGGATTAGGGCTTGATAGTACATTAAATAGTAAGAGGGTGTTAAATCAAGGGTTGTGATTGACCCCCTTTAAATGAGGGGTCCAGATTGGACATGGAGAATTTCTTCATGTGGGTGAGGGTGAGAGATTTAATTAAATTATTATTAGGCTCCCTCATTGTTTTAAACAATGGGGTGTTGACACAAAATGCCAATTTGCAAATTAGCCCCCTTAAATTTGGGTATTTGCACAAACACATAAAATGATGAAAATTTGGCAGGCGATTCGGGGTCCGGTGTTTTGTAGGGTCAGGGGCGCTATATGATCGGTATGGGCTCAATTTGCAGGGCACTGGAATTAAATTGGAATTTACGGAATCAGATAAAATGGTATCCTCAAATTAAATAGAAATAAATGTAAGTTGTGTTCAACAATTAATTAGGAGTACATGGGACCAAAATCAGGTCAGGTCATCAATACCAATATTGGAGAAGACTCAGAACAGGATATTACCCTAATTTGGGTCGTACGAAAAATAGGTCAAGATTGTCTCCAATTTAAATTGGAACGCACAACGATGCAAAATAGGGATTTATTAAATAAACGTCCGCGACGATTTTTGTGCGGCTAGAAATAATGCACAGAGAGCATAATTATGAGTTGCAAAAATAGCAGAATGGAAGGCGGGCATGTCTAGGGCAAGATTGTGAAATTTGTTGGAAGACAAAAGTTAGGGTAGCGCTCCAAATATCGAAGCAAAGACAGGGCGCAATAATTAATTATAAATACGGTAAATAATTATTACCTCCAAGAATTTAATTCTAAAATAACAATTTAAATACCGAATCCCACAATTCGGACAGGTGTTCATCTACTGGCTTCTAGGTCAAGTCTGCTAGCTAAAAATAAATGAACACTGCATCTAATACTATATTTAATTACACATCACACATAATTATTTAAATTAATATACTATCATGCAATTACTTAGTTGTAACTACAATAATATTAAATATTATTAAAAGTCGAAAATATCCCTGTTTTCGGAACGTGGTAGTGACAAGTCTACCCACCTTAAAAGAATTTCGTCCTCGAAATTTAAAATCCTCATAGTAGTGTTTACTCATACACATTATTATTTCCAAAAATAGTGAAATTCAACAACCCACAAAATCCTGAAATAATCCGCCTTGTCGTTCCGCAATTTCAAAAAAATTTCTGAAATATTCTTAAAATAAAATCAGATTCCATCTTCTCACAATTCCCACGAATTTAAATAAAATTTATACTCGGAATTTGATATCTGTTCCTCAAATTTAATTTCAATCAATGTATTGATTCTCGTCCCAAAAAAAAAATCTGAATACAAACAATAATCCATCAATGATCTGATTCTTCAGTTTTCTTTTTCCTCAAAATACTTAATAATACGACACTTATGGATCCTTCAAATGCAACGTCCGCAATAATAAAATTTAAATAACTATATTGCAATCAAATATATATACTGATAATTTTCCAAATTTTTCTCAAATTTTAATGATAAATTATATCACAATCAGCCTTCCTGAAATTAGCAATCATCAATTCTGCCATGTTAAATTTTTAATCCTTTATTTAAATTAGCGTTTATCCTCAAATTTTAATCATATCTCGATCCTTGTAAAACCAATGATCCAGAAATTCTGTTATATCAACTCATGAATGCTTATCCTTGAATTTCTAATCATCTTGTCCCATTTGTCAAGTCATAACCTCGTCATAGATCCTTGCTATGGTCAAAACCCCAACGATCATGGTCTAAGAAAAATTTTACCCACAGTCATGCAACAAACAACTTAGAGGAAACAGGCATGGTTATGGTCTGTCTTATCATGGTATCGCATTCTCTGTCAGGGTGTACTACTAACTATATCCTAACAAGAAAATCACGAATACAACCCACGGTACTAGGGAATAAATCAATCAGAAGACAAAAACAACATGAGAAAAAGAAAGAACCTGCTAACACATTACCTGCAGTATCTCCTATCTCTAACATACACTTAGCTCTAGCAAATTCACTAACTAATTCATAGTCCTGAACACCGGTACTCATATCAATTAATCATTAGTCCACAACATCCATGATTACATCCTCATTACATACATCTGCTTATTAATACCTAAATCTGATACCAAGATTCTCCAATATAACCATGGTTCAATAATGCATCCAAGTTTGATACCTCTATCTCTCTAGTACCACACTCTCTGTCAGTTCTCTTTCCTACTACAATTGTCCATACTATTTGTTCTCATCACTCCAGTGCACGCCAAGTGTAACACCATACTAAGTACTGTTCTCTCCAATACAACTCTAGATGGACACCCAAGTCAGTCTGCGGTGCCATCTCAATCCTGCTCAAGTTATCAGATCCTTACACATGTATATCATCTACTCATATATTAATATTCATCTTTCTCATCTACCATAAAATTAATCCTCAAAATAATCATCCAGGTTTAACTTCTCGATCAACTTAAAAATGAATTGTATATACCTCCTCAAAATTAGATACTCAACATCGAAACAAAATTTAATCACTTCTAAAATCGTGGTAGCCTTAACCATGTTTATTGAATTCATATTTGAAATCCTCAAAAATTTAATGATACAATCTCAACTCTTCAATTATTTAAAGAATAAAATCTTATTTCCACCTTTTAATTTATAACTCCACAATGTACATATCAGTGCTCACGGTCTCTGATACTCAAGGTGCACTCAATGCATCTAGTGTCTATAATTGTGTACTAAAATTGTACTGCCTGAATCACTTGTACTATTACCTCCAATGATCAAAGTTATCATCAACTGTGTTTTCTTCCATGATTTCAATTTATGTCAACTGGTATATCATCTAATTATCATCACACCGAGTGCTTACTGTTACTAGTACCATTTCCAATAATCCTTGATATAGAATCATTGACACTCTTGGTATTATATTACTAGCTTCATTAATGAATCATCTCATCAAGCTCATTATAACTCATGATTACATGTATCTACTATAACACTCATGTTTCTTTACTCTCGCGGGTATGTGTATGGTTCCTCATCTCGATTGTTGTATATGCATTTCTCTGTAATCTTTTACAGCCTGTTAAACTGGTCTGTGATACGCCTCACCAATTTCATTACCAATTCCGATATTCCTCCACTCATGACAGCTCATTAACTCTTTATGCGTGTATATATCCTTACCTTTAACACTTCCGATATCAATCATCAAATTGAACATCATGCTCCATAATCCTTAACACAATTCCTAGATACTTAATTGTTCACGTAGATCATCCAATTGCATAATCATGATTATCCAGGACGGGTATGTTGGCTCTGATACTAACTCTTGAACTAACACTGATACTCTATACTCTCATTCTACTCACAGTCTCTAATGACACTTATCCTAGAACCAATGGTACAAGGTACTATGCTAAGGGCTAACTCTAGATTAAAGCCTACTGCTCACATGTCCAACTAAGAAACACTTACAAACTCACAAGTCACACTCAGTCAACTAATACAAGACACAACCAAAATTGCAAGCCACTAATTATCATACTAACAAGGGATCCTCAAAGGAATTAAGCTCAAAAGGAACTGGATCAAGGATGGAAGGTATCTTTACTGCTAGTAAAGAAAAAGAAGCGATGGAACAAAGTCCTGAATAACAGAAATAGATAAGTCTTGAGATGATACTTTAAGAACCAATTTAAGATACAACCTGATAATCATACACGTCTGTCAGAAATCATGACACACAGAATTCTCGCCACGCCAGTAAGCATAGATGCGATGAACGACAGGTTCCGTAACTAAGGTATGCAACCCTATAATCATGTCATCTAGAATACTCGCCACGCCAACCGGTATGGCTGCGAGAACTCTAAATCTCATAACTAAAGTATGTACATCCAAGTTAGGTTCCTACGTTCTCGTCACGACAGCTAATATGGCTGCGATAAACTCTAGGTTCCATAACCAAAGTAGACGTTTTTACCTTTCTCACTGTCCTCATCGATATATGTCATCAGATGATACCGTAAATTTTAGTCCGTAAAATTCATCTCAATTTGAAATCAACTCAACAACGATACCAGGAATTAAAGTTAACAACTGGTCAACAAGAATCAAACTCAACAATGATACCAAGAATTTTAATTTAATAACTGCTCAACAAGAATCAAGTTCAGTGACAATAAGCGAGAGCGGACGGAAACAAGGAAAAAGATTTAAATTGGAAATTATAATAAGATTCTCAAGGGGTCGTCCCAGGAATCTCTCAAAATTTTGTGATTGAGTATCCTCTCTCATCCTAGTATCCTATGTCCTATATTCGATAGCAGGCACGCGGTAGTACAACGAAGACGTCACACTACCACGACATCGCACAACTTGCGAAGTCTGACCTGCATGGGCCACCACTAAAAACGTGTCACGACCCGCACCCGGTTTAGGGGCACGAGTGCGTGGGTACGTCCAGCCTACGCCGCAGCATCGGCGGTAGAACGCTGTCTAGGTCAAGTACTATCTAAATAATCTCACACTAGTATCCAACTCCACAAGGAGACACGGATAACACTATAAAATGAACAACATACTCAATCACAACTACAGCACGATAAGAATTTGAAGAAATAAAAGAATACAACACAAGTCTACTGACAAAATAATCATACCTGAAATCAGTAACAACCAATCCCCAAGTGTCAGAAACAAGTCCACTAAGGTCACAGTCTGGAAAAATATTTTCCAGTCAGGAAGGAGCAAAGTACATCTCTAAATAGCAGTTCTATATAAATGACATAAACTATGTAGCAGTTCTAGATGGAAGCATACCAGATGCATGTATAGGTACGAGAAATGTACAATGAGAGAAATACTGGAAATACTGTAAGTAAATACAGGAAAAGAAACAATATGTCAATGAGCAAGAAACCTATGACTAAGTGTGTGAGTACTAGCTTTAACATGTGATCGGCTTGGGAACTTGATCAGGCTGGTTACATGTGATTAGCTATGATTCACGAAGGTCAGGCTAACCGTTGGTTAGCTATGATGCATGGAGAGGTCAGGCTAATCACACGTAACAGCTATGAGGCACAGAGATGGTCAGGCCGCACCCGACGTGAGATGTGGGGTGAGCTATGATGCATGAAAAGTTGGGTATGATCACATATCTACACTAAAATACTTCCCACCCCCGACTGGTATAGTAGATCCAATCATGGTACGCTATGACACGGGATTCCCTAGGGAGGTAGCAAATCTCCCCGGGAATCAGTGTCTGTACATGCACAAGATAACAAGGAAACAAGTCTTGTACAAGCTACACCATGAAAAAGGAATAACATCTCATGACGAGATCCGTGTATACTAATCCGTGTAACCAATGTGTCAAGAACATGGATATCTACACTAGATACAGTGAACATAGGAGATATCATAAATTAGAAACTAATCAGAGAATGTACTCGCCTTGGGTCCTTAGCTGGTAATTATGGATGTCCTGTTCCAGAGTATCCCCTGGGTGAACCAACAGTCCTATAAACATATCACAATCAAAACCACATTGCATCAGACGCTACGCTAACACAGTCTAAAAACACTGGCCTCAGGGCCATGCCAGGCAGGGCACTAGTCAGCTAGGGTCAACTAGTAAATTTACCAATTAAATTAATACATATATATATAGTTATTCCAAAGTATACAAAATAGGTATAACTGTATGTACATAAGTGGAAATATATTTTATTTATGTGAAAATTATACATCACTCATATATATAAACTAATATACATGTACCAAAATACATATATATATATTTAATGAACCACACACACTATACACCAAAATACGTTTATACATATATATACTAATAAAACATTTTCATATATCATTTATATATATATATACATTAATACATACATATACTAAAGTATACATATACCAATATGTATATAGTACATATATATAAAAAATATGTTTATACATACATATATATAGGTACACATATTTATACCAAAATATTAATTTAATATATATTTTACCAATATATAATTATACCAAAAATTACATACATATATAGGTTTGTACATATACCAAAATATGTATACTATATACAAACAGATAAAATACACTATACAGTTAATTATTGATAAAATAAATAATATACGTTTATACATTTATACCAAAAATACGCATTTTTATTACATATATCCCATATGAAAATATACTAAAATACGTATATCATATACGATATTAAAGATGTATTTGAAAATCATATATATATATATACGTTATAAATAGAGAAAATATGTATATATATATATATATATACAATTTATACTAAAATACGTATACAACATACGTACGCACACAATACCCATACACACGTATTCATACAGATACGTGTATAAACATACACACATTCATCCATGTTTATATTTAAATTTTACATATACGCATTTATATACATACATACATATATATGTATATATATAAAGAAGGAGGGAGAGGATGGATACTTACTGTGGTGGTCGGGGATTGGCCGGCTGCCGGACCGGAGTCGAGGTATGTGTGTCACAGCGGAAGGGGAGAAGAGACTCGGCAATGGAGGAGGCCGGAGTTGATCAGCAGAGGGAGGACAGCGGGCAGCAGGTCGGCGAAAATGGGAGTTGGCCGCCGGGTGAAATGACAGTAGGGAGGAGCTAAGCCGGAGTTGGCAGCGGGCTCGGCCGGATTTCAGTCCGCCGGGGAGGAGTACACAAGAGGAATGGGGGATCGGTGGCCTGCCGGACTGGAGTCGGCCGAGCAATGGCCGAGGGCAGCGCACAGTGGGAGGAGATGGGGAAGAGCACAGCCGGAGGTCGGGCAGCCAGCGCCGGAGTCGAGGGAGTTGGCTGGGCCTCAGGCGGGGAGGAACGCGTGAGGGGGACTCGGCCGGATGGCCGCCGGTGAGTCGGGAAGAGCTCGGCCTGACTGGAGCACAGTAAGTAGGGGCTCCGGGTTGATCTCCGGCAGGTCGGGCTGCACTGGGTCGGTTTGAAGAAGGAGAAGGAGCGGGGATCCAGGCGGGGCTCGGCCGGATGGCCGGGTGAACAGTGACTGCGGGGGGGGGGGTGAACAGTGTTCCCCCCCCTTTCTTCTCTTTTAAATCAAATAAAGAATTTCAAATAAAAGAAGAAGGAGAAGGAAGAAGGAGAAAAAGAAGAAGAAAAGAGAAGAAGAAGAGAAAGAAAAAAGAAATGGGGGCTACGGTTTGGGGAAGCTTGGGGGTGTGTTTCCCTAGGTTAAATTTTTGGGATTAGGGCTTGATAGTACATTAAATAGTAAGAGGGTGTTAAATCAAGGGTTGTGATTGACCCCCTTTAAATGAGGGGTCCAGATTGGACATGGAGAATTTCTTCATGTGGGTGAGGGTGAGAGATTTAATTAAATTATTATTAGGCTCCCTCATTGTTTTAAACAATGGGGTGTTGACACAAAATGCCAATTTGCAAATTAGCCCCCTTAAATTTGGGTATTTGCACAAACACATAAAATGATGAAAATTTGGCAGACGATTCGGGGTTCGGTGTTTTGTAGGGTCAGGGGCGCTGTATGATCGGTATGGGCTCAATTTGCAGGGCACTGGAATTAAATTGGAATTTACGGAATCAGATAAAATGGTATCCTCAAATTAAATAGAAATAAATGTAAGTTGTGTTCAACAATTAATTAGGAGTACATGGGACCAAAATCAGGTCAGGTCATCAATACCAATATTGGAGAAGACTCAGAACAGGATATTACCCTAATTTGGGTCGTACGAAAAATAGGTCAAGATTGTCTCCAATTTAAATTGGAACGCACAACGATGCAAAATAGGGATTTATTAAATAAACGTCCGCGACGATTTTTGTGCGGCTAGAAATAATGCACAGAGAGCATAATTATGAGTTGCAAAAATAGCAGAATGGAAGGCGGGCATGTCTAGGGCAAGATTGTGAAATTTGTTGGAAGACAAAAGTTAGGGTAGCGCTCCAAATATCGAAGCAAAGACAGGGCGCAATAATTAATTATAAATACGGTAAATAATTATTACCTCCAAGAATTTAATTCTAAAATAACAATTTAAATACCGAATCCCACAATTCGGACAGGTGTTCATCTACTGGCTTCTAGGTCAAGTCTGCTAGCTAAAAATAAATGAACACTGCATCTAATACTATATTTAATTACACATAATTATTTAAATTAATATACTATCATGCAATTACTTAGTTGTAACTATAATAATATTAAATATTATTAAAAGTCAAAAATACTCCTGTTTTCGGAACGTGGTAGTGACAATCTGTATATCAAATTATACCAAGCACGAAGTTTCGTCCTTCCGAAATAAGGGAAGACGGAAAAACAATAATAAAGAGTTCAAAGTGGAGGTGATAGAATAGAAGTATCGGGATCAAGGCGTTTAAATAATTCAATGGGAATTGTTAAAGCAGTTGTGGATTGAAATCCTAATTTGGTAATTCTTTGTTCGCATGCTCGTATTAGTACAGTTATGTAACCGATACGATATGTTAGACATGTCTAGAGGGCAAGTACATTCGTCTACTAATCACTACATATCTCAATCCACGTAAAGTAGTTATGCGAAGGGCAAATCAAGCACACTAAGGTTAGCTAGACCTTAATACACTGATTCTGAAATGTATTAGTGTGCGAGCCCAATAATACATATGTCATGAACAAGCTCGATAAGGAATAAGCTTGCAAAACTAGGCTATAATAGCGGCATAATTCGAGGTAGCACAGAAAATATAACGCTGGATTATGATGAGAGAAGTTACAAATAATTCAAGTTTACAAAAACGAAAACAACATAAGCAATAATAACAAAAGACTCTACAATCTCTACAGTTATCATACAACCTCCTTGTCTAAGTTGCTAGTCGACCAAATAGGGCATGGACCTCTAAATTCTATCGTCTGAATAAACACTGTCGTCTAATGCTAGCATACAATTAATGTCATTCAGTTACACTACCTCGATGGGTCAAGTGGACTATGTGATACTAGGTTGTGAGGCATACTACCCAACTTAAAAGAATTAAACTAATACTGTGACAGTTTTAAGAGGATCCTACAAAATAATCTTGCACATGTAAATAAAACAGAAACTCTTATTAGGGTATATGAGGAAAGATCTTGGTACTTTATTGGGGTATCCTCTTCTATTACATAGGTTATGGTCATCTTACATCTTAGTCATAATGCTTATAGAACAAGTGTCAATAGTAAGAATAGAAGAGTTACTAGCCTCAAGGAAAAAAAGGAGATATAACTTATATCGTGGTGGGGTACAAATTACGGGGTATACAACTAGGGGTAATCATCACAATCTAATTGAATAACTCAACTATCAGGTTCTAGCTACAAGGTACACAATTCAAAATTCAGGATTACAACTATGACTATAGCAAACTATATATCCTATCGTAGAGTATAATCACTTGGTCTATGATCAGAGGTGGCAGGTGGCACGAGTTAAAAGATGAAGAAGAGAAAACATGATTAGTCGTCGCACAAATAACGAGCGCTAGGGTTTCAGAGGAACAAATATATGAAATTAAAATAGAGAGGCTATAGATAATGTCATGGTTTCCTAAGGGGAGATGCTAAGCTACTCTCTGTTTGCGGTATGATCAAGAAAATACTATATTCATTGCTCTTGGCTTCCTAAGGTGTTGTCTACTAATAATAAAGACAATAATCTAAGTTTATAGTTCTAATATTATCTAACTATGAAGGTTAGGTTCAGTCCTAATGTTCAATATTGGTTCTCCATTGGTTCCTCAATACTAGGGTCAACATTATGGTAAAACTTTTAACTATCTCTAGTAGTGTCTATACTACTCAAGTCTTCTTAATACATCAAGGGGTAATGGTATACCAATCTAAAGATAAGGAGTTCTAAGGTTCACTAGATATTCTAAACTTAGTGGTGTGTCTATATTCTCGTTGTATTCTTAATAGGTGTGTTACTCTAATTATCATCCAACAACAGGAACTTCTATATTCTAGGAGAGACTATACTAAAGGAACTATTAAGGGAGTACAGGAATCAAGCATGATGCAATTGTTCAAATATAACAGATAGGAGGAAGATGAATCATAGTCAATGTGGATGAGATCCTATACTCTAGTCCTATGTGCAGGCTTGTTCGGTACAGTAACGTAACCGAGACAATATGCTCTCGACCTGCATAGGCCACCACAAAAACATGTCACGCCCCAGTCCCAAAAATACGTAGGAATAGGACACGTAAGCATGCCAGCCGCATGGATATGGCAACTCCAATATATGGAAACCAAATCCATACGTACGTTGTATTATGAATATCAAATCCACAAGTGGTATAATATATGTCACAAGTCACAGGGTATAATCTAAATCTCATCCACGAAAATCAATATAAATATATAACCAGTATCTATAAAACTAGATCTCAATAAGAAGTATCTAAGGAGGATAGTTGGATGGAAACAAATCCACTACCAACTCGAATATAAGAGCAATTACAATATAAGTACAACACAATAAACACTATATAAGTATACCAGCTAGCAATCACTGCTCGGAGAGAAGACATCCACGAAGCATCTATAACCATCCAAATCTGTGCTCCTGCAAATACTCAAGAACAGGTACACCTGGCAGCGGACCAGGTCCTCAGAGGGACGTAACAAGATACTTAAACACATGCTAATAAAGTACTGAAATAAATATCCAATGGGTCGCCTAACCGTCTAAAGTGAATGCAGTTTGAGAACAACTTTCTAACAAGTGGGCTATCTGGCCATAAATAGGATTGGCATGGTTCTCTTGGAGATCCAGGGGCCTACAAAGGCACGACGACTTTCGAACGCCGGAGGCCCGCCAAGTAGTATAGGGGTCATCATGACCGCGCATCTCCGGCGGAGCGTACGGGTTACACAAGGAAAGTGCAAAGGAGTCCAAATGTGATACTTGTTGTTCTCCCCACCCCATGCTCTAAGCATGTCACATCCATGACACGATTTGGTCCGTAGCCTATCCTTAGTACCCTAGCCCAATCCTGCAACCAAACAAGGACAAGGATGGGACCACCATACTACAATAGGCTACGTCCATAGACCTCTAATAACTGCTAAGTCTTCTAGCATGCAAAGTTTCTAACTGCAGTTATTCCTAACGCACGTCCCACACGTACCGATGATCAGTCAATACGTGCGTCCGTGATCTATATGAGACTCACAACCCGTGTAAAAATGTGTCACAGTCAAATGAATCCTAATGATGCTACATGATAATGGGGTAGTCTCATAAACAAGGTCAATACAATTACATAAATAAAATATATCGCGACGATACCGTCGCGCGCATTTTATATAACAGTTAAAATATATGAACTAAAGACAGAAAATAAAGATGCATGCAACATATGGAATATAAATGATAGTACAATGGCAAGGTATACTTGCCTGGCAAGGAAGCTACAATGTACCAATAACCTGCTCCAGAAATCGCGCAGAACAATCTAATATCCTATGTACACATAAATATAATACAATAGAATCATTAGTCTTTACACTAGCACATACACAATCACATTTACACTGGACTCAGGGGGTATACTAGGGGTAACACTAGTCATCTAACACGATCAATTACGCGTTGAATTACGCGGGTGTCGCATCTTCAAGTACTGTACGAAATCAGTCAGTCAACTGACAAGTGTCTATGCCAGTACGTTAATGTATGCAAGGCGGACAAATTCACAAGTTCTTAGGGTCAACATGGTCAAGGTAAGTATGGGATAGTCTACGGTGTCCTAGGGTCGTACAGTCTGAATATTTAGTCATAATTATCAATTAGCATTTACTTACATATATATTCATATAACTATATAATAATATAACCATCAATTTATTTACATAATTATTTAATTCTGGAATAAATACTCTAAAATTCTATTTTAATCTTATTATTATGATTTTTATGTTAATACCTAAATTTTGTCCAAAGAAACTAAATTTTATCAACTCGAGACTCATGGCACGCAAATCGAGGCGATCTGTTGACCGAAAAGTCAACCGACACAACTCAACTTTCATGCATGATTTCCTGTAGATTTCAGCGTCAAAAATATGCTAGAATTTACGGCTCGTCCGAATTCAAATTCGTTTGGGAATTATGGCACATACAAATTTTGTATTGTGCACCGATGGTTAAATTCTAACCTAGAAGTTCTACAGAATTAACAGTATGTAAATACTTCGAATTAAATTCTGGGAAAAATATATGTCGATGATCTCGACATTAGCTTTCCGAAACTTTAAACGGTTCATAATTCTGATTCCGGGTTCTCCCGAAATTACGAAAACATCGAAACACGTCTATTTTCGGACATACTGTGCTCTACGAATTTTCCAGAATTTAATACTAATAATTTCGAAAAACAATTTATATAATCAGAAATCTAACCTCAATATCTTTCTAACAAAAAAAACTAGGCCTCGTTTGGAGTCCGGAGCTATGCGCAATGGTTTCTGGAAGATGAAGGAACCATAGATGACAATTCTCCAAAAATCGGCTGAAGAAAAACCCTAGAAATTAATATCTAAACTATTATATATATAGAGGAGAGAGAAAGAGCAGCCGCGGCTCGGATTCTGCCACGTGGCAGCCATCCGTGGCTCCCCGCTCAGATCGAGATATTGAGGTAGTGGGACGTCTTAGTTGTACTACTGCGTGCCTGCGATAGGTAGTGTGATGTCATGGTAGTGGGACGTCTTAGTTGTACTACTGCGTGCCTGCGATAGGATATAGGACATAGGATACTAGGATGAGAGAGGATATCCAATCACAAATTTTTGATAGATTCCTGGGACAACCCTTGAGAATCTTATTATAATTTCCAATTTAAATCTTTTTTCCTTGTTCTCGTTCGTTCTCACTTATTGTTATTGAATTTGATTCTTGTTGATCAGTTGTTAAATTAAATTTTTGGTGTCGTTGTTGAGTTTGATTTCATATCGAGATAAAATTTATGGACTAAAATTTACGGTATCATCTGATGACATGTGTTGATGAGGACAGTGAGAAAGGTAAAACGTTTGCTTTGGTTATGGAGCCTAGAATTTATCGCAGCCATATTAGTTGGCGTATCGAAAACATAGGTACCTGACTTCGGATGTATATATCTTGGTTATGATATTTAGAATTTCTTGCAGCTATACTAGTCGGCACAACGAGGATTCTAGACGACATGATTATAGAGTTGCATACCTAAGTTATGGAACCTAGCGTTTATTGCAGCTATGCTTACTAGCGTGGTGAGGATTCTGAGTGTCATGATTTCGGACAGACGTATATGATTATCAGATGTATCTTGAATTGGTTCTTAAACTATCATCTCAATACTTATCTACTTCTGTTATTATAAGACTTTATTCCATCATTTTTTCTGCTAGTAGTAGAGATACCTTCAGTCCTTAGTCCAGTTCCTTTTCGAGCTTTATTTCATTTAGGATCCTTATTAGTGTGATAATTGATGACTTACAATTAGGTCTGTGTCTTGTATCAGTGTTGACTGAGTATGGCTTGTGAGTCTGTAAGTGTTTCTTGGTTGGACATGTGAGCAATAGGCATCAATCTAGAGATAACCCGTAGCGTAGTACCTTGTAGCGGTAGTTCTATGATAGGTGTCATTATAGTTAGTATTTGTACTATAGGTAGAAGGGAGAGTAAAGAGTATCAGTGATGGTTCCAGGAGTTAGTATCAGAGTCAGCATGCCAGTCCTGGATAGTCATAAATTTATGTAGTTGGGTGATCCATGTAAACAATTAAGTATCAAGAAAATTGTGTTAAAAATTAATGGAGCATGATATTCAATTTGGTGGTTGATACTTGGGTGTGTCAAGAGTAAAGAAATGCATATGCATAAAGGAAATTAATGAGTGTGTCATAGCAGGAGGATACCCATAAGTGTATAAGAGAGCGTGAGAGAATAAAAAAATACATTGTGCTAAGTAGTGAGACTTGTGTTACAGATAAAAGTAGGTTCTTGATATGTGTTTTGATATGAGTATACCGGTATATGACTAGTGATGGATGTATAACCTGATATTGAGCCAGTGATAGGTTGAAAACAATAGATGGAAGAGTATCTAGAAATTATGTACAGGATGCACAGTGGGTGTTGAGTGTCAGTGTGAAAGTTCATGAAAGTGGAAGCATGAGTATTAAAAAATTTTAATAGTGTGCCATGGGTTGAAAAATATCAAGATTGGTCATGAAAGGTATGAAATGTATCACAGATTAGTGTATCAGCCTGTAAAAGGTTAAAGAGAGATACTTATACATCAATCGAGATATGGAACCATATGCCTGCCTTTGAGAGTGAAGTAAAACATGGGTGTCATAGAAAGTGCAAGTGATTATGAGTTCTAGTGAGTGTGATGAGGTGATCTAATGATGAAGCTAGTGTTACCATACCAAGAGTGCTAATGTTTCTATGTCAAGGATTAGTTGAGCAATGTGTTAGTAACAGTAAGTACCTTGTGTGGTAATATTAGATTGGTGTATCAGTTAATGTGGATAAAAAATTATTAAGAGTTATAGTGCAAGTAATCTAGGCAGTACAAATTTTAGTACACAGTTGAGGGTTGTAGACAATTAGTGTATTTGTGTGTACCTTGAGTATTAGAGACTGTGAGTATTTATATGTATACTTAGATGTGGTTTTAAATTTATAATTTGAAGATTGGAAATAAATTTCAACTTTTAAGAATTTTTGAGGAGTTAAGATTTTATGTTATTAAATTTTTTTTGAGGATTCAAATTCAATTCAATAAACATAGTCAAAGCTATAAAGATTTTTGGAAGTGATTAAAATTTTATTTCAATATTTGAATATTTGACTTTTGAGGAAAGTATATGCATTTTATTTTAAATTGTTCAAGAAGTTAAATTTTGAGGGTTTTATTTTGAGGATAAAATTTTATGGTGGGTAAAAATGTATAACAGTATATGAGTGGATGAAGTGCATGTGTAAGGATCTGTTGGCTTGAGCATGTCTGAGATGGCACTGCAAACTGACTTGGGTGTCCATCTAGAGTTGTACTAGAGAGAGAAGTACTTAGTGTGGTGTGTTGCACTTGGTATGCACTTGAGTGATAAGAACAACTAGTATAAACAATTGCAGTAGGTAAAAGAGCTAGCAGTGGGTGTGCTTGTAGTAGAAATAGTGGTACCAAAGGATATGGGTATCAAACTTTAGATGCATCATTAAACCATGGTTGTGTTAGCAGGTTCTGTTATGTTCTTTCCTTCTGTCCCTTTTTTCTCTATTTATTGATTGATTGATTTCTTAGTACAGTAGTTTGTATCAATGATTCTCTTGCTAGAATATAGTTAGTAGTACACCCTGACAGAGACTGCAATACCATGACAAAAAAGACCATAACCATGTATGTTTTCTCTAGATTGCATGTTGTGTGACTGTAGGTAGGATTTTCTTAGACATTGATTGTTGGGGGTTTGACCGTAGTGAAGATTAATAAAGAGGTTATGACTGGACAGAGAGAGACAAGGTGCCTTAAATTTCGAGTATAAACATTAATTTAAATAACGAGTTGAGAACTTAATATGGCATAATTAACGATTTTGTTAAATCATTAATTTTTAT
Organism: Iris macrosiphon; assembly: GCA_036927795.1. Taxonomy (NCBI): domain Eukaryota; kingdom Viridiplantae; phylum Streptophyta; class Magnoliopsida; order Asparagales; family Iridaceae; genus Iris; species Iris macrosiphon. Next base: position 111,174,904 of record JAYESA010000006.1, on the reverse strand, counting down.
GAAGATTATGATATGATTGAATTTTTTATTAAATTTTGAGAAATTTAAGAAGATTATCATTATATTTATTTGATTGCAAGATATGAAATTAAAAATTTATATTTTGAATGTTGTATTTGAAGATTTCATAAGTATTACATTGTTTGAGATTACATTGTTTGAGTATTATGTAAAAAAAGAAATCGAGGAATAAGATCACAAATGGATTAGTGTTTGAATTCAAATTTTTGGGATGAGATTTCAAATTTTATAATATGCATTGATTGGATTTAAATTAGAGGATTAGATATTAAATTATTTTGTGTATTTAATTATTAACTTAAAATTTTGGAGGATATTGTGATAAGAATGGAATTTGATTTTAAATTTGAAGATTTTAAGGAATATGATATTTATAGAATTTTAAAATTTTTGTAAAATAATAATATGGATTTACTTCATGATTATATGGTTTGATGAATTTAAATTTTGATATATATATATAGACAACTATTGAGAATCTTAAATTTTGAGGACAAAATTTTTCTAAGGGGGTAGACTTGTTACTACCACATCCTAAAATAGGGGTATTTTTTTGTCTTTTTATTTATTATAAGTATTGTGTATATTTATTTTTAAATAATAGTATGATATATATATATATATATATATATATATATATATATATATATATATATATATATATATATATATATATATATATATATATAGTGTTCTTTAATGCATGAGTTAGTAGACTAGACCTAGAAGCCCACTAGATGAACCTCTAACTGAATTATAGGATTATTGATTTTAATTAGTATTTTTAGGATTAATTATTTGGGGATTATATTTATTATTGTGATTTTATTTGATTGTTGTACCTAACCGTTGCTACGATATTTGGAGCGCTACACTAGCTTTTGACTTCCAACAAATTTCTTTAGAGTATTCTCTTACTTAATTAGAAAATAAATTTCTTGATATATTTACTTATGTAAATATTTATTTAGAATCATTTTTAGGCTATTTTAGATTTTTGGAGATTTCTCTAGAATTTTTGGGTAATTAAAACCTAGGAAACATAAATATCTAGGACTTCCATAATTTACTATGAGACCATACTTGCATGTTACTACCAAACATTTAATTTAAGTTAAAATATTAAATTTTTTTTTAATTTATTTAGAATTTAAGAAAATTTGGATTTTTGGAATTATTGAGGATTGATTTGGATATATAAAGTCTTAATATTAGATTGATGCTAATTTAGTGTTAATAGATATTAATAATATTATATATAAATTATTTGCATTATCTTTAATTCTATTTAAGTTTATAAATTATTGAGATAAATTTAAATTATATTTTAAATTAATTCAAATCCTGAGCCTACTAGGAAAGCAACTTCATGCATATCCTATCCTTATTTAAACTGATACTAACCATATCCAAATTAGCCAATCCTAGTCGTATTCAATTAAGTAGTCTCCACCATTATAAATACTTAGTAGACTTATGGAATAAACTCATCTTTCATATTTTCTTCCCCAAACTCCTCTCTTTTTCGTCCAAAAACAGTCAAAATTCGTCATAAATTCAGGCTCATTTTCTAGTAGTTATGACGACTTAAAAAGACGATATCTCATAGCTCCGGACTTAAAACGCAGCCAGTTTATTGCATTAGAATTGTATTGAGGTTAGTTTTCTGAATATATAAATTATTTCACGAAATTATGAATATTAAATTCTAAAAAATTTGTAGAGCATAGTATGTCCGAAAATAGACGTGTCACGGTGTTTCCGCGATTTTGGGAGAACTAGGATTCAGAATCATGAACCGTTTGAAATTTCAGAAAGCTAACGTCAAGATCATTGACATATATTTTTCCCATAATTTAATTCAAAATATTTCTAGACTGTTAATTCTGTAGAACTTCTAGGTTAAGAATTAACCACCGTTACACAATACGATTTTGGTATGTGCAATAATTCCCAAATGAATTTGAATTCAGACGAGCCATAAATTCTAGCAGATTTTTGATGCTAAAATATACAGGAAAACATGTATGAAAGTCAAGTTTGTGTCGGTTGACTTTTTGGTCAACAGATCGCCTCGATTTGCGTGCCATGAGTCTCGAGTTGATAAAATTTAGTTTCTTCGGACAAAATTTAGGAATTGACCTAAAAATCAGAATAATAAGATTAAAATAGAATTTTAGAGTAATTATTCCAAAATTAAATAAATTAAAATAAATTATCTATTGACATGGTAAATTTGTAATACATAGGCTATTTGGACTGTGACTTGGATTCTGATTCATACCAGCTAAGGACCACAGGCGTGTACATTCTCTGATAATTTCTGTTATTTGATAATTTTTATAATTCATGTATTTATAAATTTTACATCTGATTCTTGACACTGTGCTACACGTACTAGTATATAGATTGGATCTACAGTCATGAGATATTATATTGGTTATCTTATTGACATTGTACACGACATTGATGTTAGACATTAATATTAGATATTGTACATAATATATTGGACATTGATCGTGTATCGTGACGTGTCATGGTTGGATCCACAGTACTAGTTGGGGGCGAAAAAATTGCTAGTATGAGATATGATCAAATCCATATCGTACAAGTGTAGATATTGTTAGTGTTAATCATACACCTCACGTATGATCAGCCAGGCCATGTAGCTATTGTACAAATTCCTAAGCCGATCACATTTCGAAACTACTATTTCAAACACTTAGAATAGTTATAGTCCCTCATTTCAGTTCATATACCACATCACCCGTATATGATATTGTAGTTATTTCTCTTCATTTCATATATGCACTGACTATACCATATTGCCTATATTGCATGTTTTCTTTATTTTTTCATTGCATTTATTTATTGTCTTCTCTCAGTATATAGCATCATCTATTTATTGTTTTATAGTCCTTATCAATTAACTGGAACTGTTATTTGGGTTGTACTTTGCTCCATCCTGACTGGAAATATTTTTTCAGACTGCGACTTAGAGGACTTGTTTCCGACATACTTGGAGACTTGGATATTATTGTTTGCAGGTTAGACTATTTTTGTTGTTTAGACTTGTCTTGTATTTCATTTATTTTCTCTGATATCTCATCGTGCTTTAGTTTTATGATTGAGTATTTCTATATTATATTGTGATATCCGTGTCTCCTTATGGAGTTGGATACTCATGTGAGATTGATTAGATAGCATTGTGACCTAGACAATATTCTACCGCCGATGCTGCAACGTAGGCTGGACGTACCCACGTACTCGTGCCCCAAATTTCGGGAGCGGGTCGTGATAGTTCCCCACAGTAAATTCCCACTATGCATTATGATAGATGTCGCTTTGACTAGAATCTTTTCGCATGTGTCGAACAACTGTATGATACAATAATGGACTAAGCCTTGAAATATGCACCATAGCTCTCAATTCTTCCCACTCACACAATGACATCAGATGTGCTTCCGGTTGCACATTAAAGTCCATGTGCACGCCTAGTTTCGGTGTATGTATTTTGGGCGTCTACAAGTTTTCCCTCAAGAGACGGCCTATATCTCTTTTCATACACTCTAGGTGAATTCTTTTAAAGAGTCATTGGCATGAAGACTCGAGTTTCCTAGTGGTTCTATTCTGTTATGACATATCCCAGAGCCGAGGCTTACACCTCATCGTGGCTATGAGTTTCCAGCCTCTTTGTAGTGCCAAACTATCCAGCATAAAGCCTTGCGCTTCCTTGTAGTGTTACGCCGCTGTGACATGGCTCGCGTAGCCGAGGATTTACATATTTTACCTCTTTGGTGTCACACTACTGTAACATGAGGACACCAGCCTCTTTGTAATGCTGCCTACACTCTTTATTCTATAACATTAGGCAACATGCCTATGTTCGGTGCTACGCCGCTGTGACAGGGCTTGCGAAGCCGAGGTATTACCCTTACCGAGGAACCTCTTGGTGGTGTCACCCACTGTAGCATGGAGACCTTATGCTCCTTTTGTAGTGTTGTGCTACCGTACTTCCTGTTAAGCACACCAGACATTCAAAATGCTTGAGAACTCATTAAGGCATCTAAGCCATCCTTCCACAGGACTTGTTCTACACAAAAGAATAATTAGTAGACAACAGTGGTTCTGGGTCTGTAATCCCTTAATGTCTTAAAGGACTACCCACTGTTCCTGATATTCTTCTAGTCAATGATCCTCCCTTGAACCAATAGCTACATGCCTAGTAGATTTTTCTTTGAATTAATAGCATAAAACTAAATGGTAGGATTATAAAGACATAATATTAGAATATCTTCAAGCCCATCTTGATTGCTGTATCCTCGACCAGCTGGCGCTTAAGACCTTTGGTAAACGGATTGGCCATATTTTTTGGCTCCGAACATCAATCACGCCAATGACTCCGGTCTTGATAATATCATTCACTGCCTTATGCCTCAGTTGTACAGTCCTCTTTTTACCATTGAAGAGATTATTTGATGCCACCGCTGAAATTACTTGGTTGTCACAGTAAATTAGTACCAACAAAATTTGTGCACCCACCACTGAAAGATCATACATGAGCTTTCGAAGCCACTCGGCTTCATCTACAGCAGCCTCCAGTACATAGAACTCAGATTCCATCGAGGAATGAGAGAGCATTGTCTGTTTCTTCGACTTCCACAATATAGCTGCTCCACCCATGGAGAAGACATATCCTCATGTGGACCTTTCGCTCTCTACTTTTAATACCAGCTTGAATCACTGAAGCCTTCCACCATTGGCGGATAACCGCTATAGTGCAGTACATATTTCTGAGTCCTCTTGAGATATTTTAGTACTCTCTTCACAGCTTTCCAGTTTTTCACTCCTGGATTGCTCGTGAACCAACTCAGCATCCCCACGACGAAAGCTATGTCAGGCCTTGTGGCAGTTGTTGCATACATCAGACTCCCGATGACTCTTGAGTACTCCAATTGCCTAACACTTTTTCTTGGATTTGTCTTTAGCTTTTTGTCACACCTGTACGGAGTATAGATCCCTGGATGATCCTAATATCCATAGTATGTGAGCATCTTCTTAATATAATAATACTGTGACAGTGACACTCTAGTGCCTGTCCGGATGATCTTTACCCCAAGGATAATATCAGCTTCCCCTAAGTCCTTCATACTGAACTTAGATGAAAGAAACTTCTTTGTCTCAGTAACATGTGCTAGATCCGTACCCAGGATTAGCATATCATCTACATATAGACAAACGATGACTCCTCTCCTGTCAGCGAACTTAGTATAAACGCACTTGTCCGTTTTACTGACCCTGTAGCCATTTGATCTTATAACTTTATCAAACTTCTCGTGCCACATCTTGGGAGTTTGCTTCAGACCGTATAATAATTTTACCAACTTGCTTACTTTGTCTTCAATCCCTTTGATGACAAATCCTTCTGGCTGTTGCATATAAATCTCTTCGGTCAATTCTCTATTCAAGAATGCTGTCTTAACATCCATCTGTTGAATGACTAGCTTATGAATTTTTCTGATGGTCGTCATCCACGCTAATGGAGCATATATGTCAAAGTAGTCGATCCCCTACTTCTATGAAAATCCCTTGGCTACCAGTCTTGCCTTGAACTTATCAATAGTTTCATCGCCCTTCTTCTTCTTCTTGAAGATCCACTTGCATCCGATCAATTTTTCTCCTTCAGGCAGATCGACCAACACCCAAGTGTTGTTAGAGGTTATTGAATCATACTCATCATTGATAGCCTCTTTCTAGAAGACAGCATATATGGTCTCCATCGCCTCATCATAGTTAAGTTGATTTGCTTCCATATGATAGGTGACAAAATTATCTCCGAAGTCCTTGTGTCTCCTTACTCGCTTAGATACCGGCTCTGCGAGTTTTGGTTCAAACGTTGTCTCTGGAATAACAACTTCTTCTTGGACTACATCTTTATTGGAAGTGTTGCCCTCATGTGCACTCACACTATTCTCTAGAATGTCTGCGATAATAATATTCTTGTACCTTGCAAACTTATCTTCAAAGAATTCTGCGTCGCAAGATTCGATGATATGATTTGACTCAATATCAAAAAAACTCCGAGATTCATTCTTTTCAGCATATCCCAGGAAAATGGTCTTGGTAGTCCTCATACCCAGCTTCTACATCTTCAAGTCCGAAAGCTCCACATATACCAGGCACCCCCACACTCGAATGATATTCAAGTTGGGTCTGACTTTTAACCAGTATTCATGAGGAGTGACATCGAAAGTTGCGTATGACACTCTATTCAGAATAAACGTAGCCGTAAGCGCAGCTTCTCCTAAGAAGCAGTTTAGAAAACCTGCAGTTAACAATATTGAGTTCGTCATCTCTGTCAATGTCCTATTCTTCCTTTCAGCTACTCCATTTGATTGAGAAGAATACGAAGCATTTGTCTCATTGACAATTCTATATTCTTTGTAGAATGATGTGAATTCAATAGACATATACTCTCCATCTCGATCACTTTTGAGTCTCTTGAGTTGTTGCCCTGTTTGATGTTCAGCCTCAACCCTGAACTCCTTGAACTTCTTGAACGCTTTGTCTTTTGACTTGAGCAGATAGACGAACGCATACTTCGAGTAGTCATCGATGAATGTAATAAAATACTTCATCCTGGCCTTTGTGGATAACTGTTTGATGTTACAGATATTTGTGTGCACCAACTCCAGAAGATATGTGCTTCGGTTAACCCATTTGAACGATTTTTTTATGATCTTTGTCTGCGCACAGACCTCACACTTCTCCACCTCCTTACCCCCACATTTGGAGATAATTCCTAGACTACACATCTTGTTTATTCTTTTACCGTGAACATGTCCTAGTCTATTATGCCATAACTCAAGAGAGTAACCAGAAGAAGAGATTGCATTAATATTGTTTGTAGGAGTTACAAGCTAAAGTTTGAACATTTCTTCGATAGGAAATACTTTTCAAAGTATGTTCCTTTGTACGACATCACCATCTGTCCAGCATTGATGTCCATCCTTAATCCTGCGTTGCAGAGCAGACTTCCCGAGACCATATTTTTTGCTATCACCAGTACGTGCTGTCACGATCCGCATCCAGTGAAGGGGCACGAGTACGTGGGTACGTCCATCCTACGCTGCAGCATCGACGGTAGAACGCTGTCTATGTCGACTATACTATCTAATCGTCTCATTATAAAGTTTAATCTGCCAATAATATCTCAACTCCAAGAAGGAGGGCAAGATACTTAATGCAACACAATACTCAATCACAAATCTATAGCACGATAAGATATCAAAGAAGTCTAACATAACTATGCAGTTTAAAAATATAACCATAATAAATAGAAACAATATCCAAGTCTCAAATATACGCCGAAAATAAATCGGGTACAAAAATGCTAAAGAAAACTAACTATGATAACTAGTGATTTCGGCTAGATCTCCCGGCAGTCACTCCAAAACTAGTGGGTCCATGTCTACACCATCTATAGGTCGAGGTCCGTAGTACGTCGGACACCAATCTTTCGGATCCTCTGAAAAATATTATCTAGTCAGGAATTGAGAGAAGTACAACCCAATAGCAGTTCCAATTAATTGACAAAAACTATAAAACAGTAAAATAGAGGCTGCTATATACGATGAGAATATTACTGATGATCTAAGAATAATGAAGGAACAGGCAAAACTAGCAAAAGAATATAAATTAATGCGTACAAGAATGAAGGAGATGAACTATAATATCAGAAATAGAACATGGTAATCTATAAACTGAATATGGAGTCTACAATATACCATGTGTTTGAGATACTAACTAAATATATGACCGGCTTAGGATATTCAATGATTACACTAAGGAACTAACTCAACCATACGTGAAGTGTATGATTAGTTAGTAGCCAATTATTACACTACTAGCCGATAGTTCTTGATCACATATTTAATTAGTATTTTCCCCGTCCTGACTGATACGATGGATTGAATCATGTTACTAGCCAATATATCCAATGTTTAACCTATATTATTCAATGTTATCCAATACCAACAAGGAGAAGTTTTCGATACTATCTCAATAATCAAGGTAATATCTCATGACTGACGATCCAATAACAATACCAATCCGTGTACCATCGTATCAAGAATCATAAGTAATATTTCTGGTTATTTAAATTATAGTAGTAATCAAATAATGAAAACTATCATAGAATGTACTAGCCTGTGGTCTAGAGCAAATGATGTGAAACGGTATCCGAACTGGTGTCACACTGACCTATATATGAAATATTGCATTAATACAAGGTTTTGGAATAAAAAAGTTAAACTAGTCAAATTCTATGTCGTAAAGTCATTTCTCAACTCTAGGTCAAACTAGTCAAACTAGCTATTTCTAGGTTGTATGAGTCTAACTCTAGGTTATTAGGTCCATACACTATGTAACTAGGCCATACTAGCTATTCTAAGATACTATGATGCAAACAAAGTACAGTATCGTAAGATACACAAGTTTTATATATAAAAATACTAATATATATATATATATATATATATATATATAAGACAATATATATAGTACTCTTAGGTAACTAATGCAAAGTAGATAACTTGGTTTTGAACCAATACGGTATCTCACCCCCTACACACCCATCTTGATACTCAAACCTAATACCTTGAGTATCCACCAATACCTTGACATTATCTTGGTATCACAAGGTAATTCAAATTCTAACATGTAATTAACTACTCATACACCTAACTATATACTGACAACTAACATCATTCCAACTACCTAACTTACATGTCTACTAAAAGATATCAACCAACAATAACTAACTAGCATATCCATCTAACTAACCACTACCCTATCTAACTGTTAAAAGCAAACTGTTATACTTAAATAATAGTCTACTAACATATCTCTCTATATTAATTTCAACTCATAACTAACTATCATAACACTATTACATTACTAACATCTAGTACTAACTAACCTACTAACCATCACATGACTGATAACACTTAACACTAATCTCTAACCCAAAACTAATTTATTACATCTTGTAAGAGTACAACCCATCAACAACTACCACTATACCAATAACCAACCAACATGCATCTAAACTATTAACTACTAGTAATATATACTAACATACTCATATAGTAACTTACTCAATAGTTACTACTGACATAAACTGATTACATACCAACTAGCTAACTAGTGTAGACATACTAACGTATATCAACTCACCACATAACACTTATACTAACATATACTAATCCAAACTTTAATCATACTAACTAACTAGTTTAACAATAGGTATACATAACTAACTAACTAACTAGACTACCCCTTACCTTGTTGCTGCCCTTGCTATTGTTGTCTTTGCTCACTGCTGCTGCAGTTGCTCTGAAGTTGCAGCTAGCTGCTCTTGAATTGTTGTGCATCCTCCTCTTGCTGCACATGCTGCTTGCTGAAGTTCCTGCAGCTGCTGTAGCTCTTATTGTTGCTACTGCATGCCTCTTGCTGTTTTGCTGCAGCTGCAGGCTTTGCTGCTAATGCTGCTGAAGTTGTTGTTGAAGCTGCACTTGCAAACTGCTGCTCAACCCCCCTTTCTCACTACACCCTCTACACTTACTCACACCCGCATTCACTCACTCACTCACTCACTCACTCACTCACTCACTCACTCACTCACTCAATCACTCACACACTCATAACTAAGACTTGGACACCTGCATCCACATAGCAATGTGCACAACTCATACTGTACACAATTAATCTCTATACACTCTAACACATATGAATATAAGCCTATACATACATATATACATATATGCAACTCTCTCTCTATATATATAACCACATATATACATACATATATAAATATAACCACTAACTAACACACACACACACACACACACACACACACACACACACACATATATATATATATATATATATATATATATATATATGTACCACATACATATATATATATATATATATATATATATATATATATATATATATATATATATATATATAATAACAACCACACTAGTAATGCATATACACCCTCTTATTCTCATGACCACCAATACTTCCTAATGCAATATGGACATCTCCATAAATATACCTACACATATATATCATACACTCATAATAATATAACATTCCAATAACTATTACCAAGGTATATTGAATCCAAATGAAATAAAACAAACACGTGGAGTGCACCGCACCCGTATGACACTAGATCTATGATACACTTGCGATACGGTTCCACCACATAACCAAACGTACCCCGAAGGACACAAGAAAGTCTAAAATCATAATTATGAATAATACAAAGAGCTAAATACTCATCGACGTGTCATTGTCAAAATATGACATGCTCAAACTCCCGTGTAGGAAAAAAAATCTCCAAATCAACTCGTATCGCCAAATTGTCGGAATACGGCCTACACGTACCCAATTGTGGATATGACACTAGCCATACACAATCAAACACATGTCAATTTATTCTAATTGACCTATTGACAAACACAAATGTGTCAATCTCGAAATTTTCCTAAAATTGACACAAAATACCACATAACTTTCTCCATAGACCTCCTATGAACCTAATTCCAATTCCTATGGGTAGCCTTAGCATATGGGATGGTTCTTAATGATTAAAATACATATTTATAGTCTAATTAGAGGGGGGAAACTGAATTATACCTATTGGGAGATGGATTCCCAATGAAACCTCCAAATTGAGTGAATAGAGTCTCCAACTTGTAGATTCTTGCTCCTCCTTGTAGATCCTTACTTCCTTCTTGTAGATCCTTGCTTCAATAGTCTTCAATGATTATTTAGGAAGAAATTTGGAAGAAATTTGGGTGTAATTTGATGTGGGAATGAAGAATTTTGGAAGAGAAAATTCTAGATCTAGATTTGAAATAAAAAAATGAAGAGAGTGAATTTTTCCTCCATTTTAAATAGGCCGACCCCCTTTCCCCTTCTTCAAGCTACTATGTAAAATCTAAAATACCCCTTGGGGCCTCTCATAAAGAAATTAATTAAGGAGAGAAGGTTCCAGTCCAATTGGTTTAACTTAATTAATTTATTCTCTTAATGAATGGGTTTACTATTGGGCTCAATTCTAACTAGAATTAAATGTTGGTCCATGGATCTAACTTAAACTAGTTAGGTCCGCTAATACAAGTCCAAAATAAAATTTAACATCTAATAATTTATAAATAATTATTCAACATACACAATATTTAATTAATTATGAAATGACAAAAATATCCTTTCCTAGAAAATGTGGTAGTGACAAGTCTACCCCCCTAAAATAATTTTGTCCTCAAAATTTAAGGGTGATCGTACTCCTTCTGGGTCAAACCCTCAGCAATCATAGTCCAAGAAGGTCTTATCTAAAATCACACAAAGAATAGTCCTACGCAAAGAACAACATGCATGGTCATGGTCTCCGCCTGTCATATTTCTGTTGTTTCTGTCAGGGTATTCTATTAGCTATATTAACTATATAACACAAGCATCCAAAAGTAACTAAAGAAGCAATCAATCAAAATAAATGGAAGGAACAGAAAGAAAGAACAGAACTCGCTAACCCATGAACTGTAGTATCAGTCTCCTCGACCGTCATCACAAATGCTCTACCCAGCCGAGGTAGCTCCCTCTGCGGGTGATGAGCAATCTGTGGTGCTACAGGTGGCCTAGCTCCATCTCTCTGACCTTAATCTGTACCCTGGCCTGGACGATGAAGGGTCTAGAGATAATCCTTCACCATATGCTCCGTTGATCCACAATGTAAGCACGCTCCAACTCTCTTCTGGCACATCTCCCAAGTGTGCCCAGTCCTCTTACAATAGGTGCATTGAGGAGCCTGTTGCACCTGTCTCTGAGGCTACTGTGGCATCCGCTATACTGGAGCTTGTACTAGGGCAACAATTGGCTCATGCATCTAATATTACTGCTGATAAGCTCCGAACTGTACGAGAAACTGCTGTTGCTGGAGCTGATAAGCCTCCTGATACTGTTGCTGGAACTGCGACCTCTTCGTCGGTCCCGTACTGCTACTGGCACCCACAAACATATCACAGTCCCTCTTCGGCTTCAAATTCTACTCCCTCTCGACCTTGCGTGCCTTCGCAAGTATCTTAGAATATGTCTCATAGAAAGACAAAATAAGGATCTTCACTTCTCAATTCAGACCCTCCTGGAAATGGATAGCCTGAACTTCTGGCTCCCGCACCAAGTACTCTGCAAATTGGCTCAGCCTCCCGAACTCTGCGACATACTCCTCGACAGACATGCTCTCCTGTGTAAGGCTCTCAAACTGCCTTCTTAAGTCCAATCTGTCCGTCCGAGCAAAGAAATTCTTCTTGAAGAGGTCCTTGAGCACCTCCCAAGACCGCCCCGTATCAGTAAGAAGTGGCTCATTCCTGAACCAAGTGCGGGCAACGTCGAATAGTTGAAGTCCTACCGCCTCAACCTTCAGATCCCCAACAAGGTGAGACACCCTCATGAGACGCTCGATATCCTCGAGCCAATCGTCAGCATAGACTATACCCTTTGTCCCCTTGAAAACCCGAGGCTCTAGCTTTTTAAAATTTTGAATGTTACCTGGCTCGAGCCGAACATCATGTGGCTGTGGAGGAGCCCCTCTCTGAACTGCTGCAATAGCTACCTGATGGGCATTTTCCATACTATGCCGTATCATATCTGACAGCCTGTGCTGGGCCTCTATATGTGCCCTCTGTACCTCTATCATCTCTCTAAACAGTGCAACCATCGACGCGATATCTCTTGACAATAGAGGTGGTGGAAATCCCTTCGAAGCAACTGGGGTAGTCCTCGGAACAGGTGGAGGAGAAATAATATCCCCGCAACTAGGGTAGTCCTCGGAACAGGTAGAATTTATAAACCCCTTCGACCAAAATTAGGCCTACTTAGCTTAGATAGAGAGACTAGGGCTAGTTTGAATCCAATTAGAAATAGAACACTATGTTTTAAATAATTTTAGAATATTTATATCACTTAGTGCACCTTACCGTTGCTTTGATATTGGGAGCGCTTCACTAGCTTGTACCTTCCAATAAATTTCACACCCTTGTCCTAGATGTGCCCGTCTTTCATTCTGATCTTTGTGTAACTTATAATTATGCTCTCTTGTGCAACATTTTAGTCGCACAGTATTCGTCGCAGACATTTATTCTTAATTCTATATAAATCCAATTTTGTATCCATGTGCGTTCCAATTGAAATTGGAGATACAATCTTGACCCATTTCGTGCAACCCAAATTATGATAATATTCTATCATGAGTCCTCTACGTCCATGACACTTGTGTCCCACCTAATTTTAGCCCCATATACTTCCAATTAATTTTAGAACACCAATTATATTAATTTTAATTTAATTAATCCAAAAACCCTACTTCGTGTAATTTTTTAATTGTTGGGCACTTTTATGCAAAAGTGCATTGATGTGTCCACACTATTGGACACAACACATAAAGTAACCCATTTTCCTTTATTTTTTGGTTATATAATTTTTCTTCATAATTTTGGAGTTTGTAACACTCAATATCAACTCTCCTCAAACCATAGCCCTCCATTTTGAATCAATGAAATCCTAGCCCTCCAATTTATATATGTAAAGCCAAAGCCGTTTCCAAGGATGTTGACCAGGCCCAACTTCCTAGGTCAACATCCAACCCAAATTCTTCATATATATATACAAGTTTTTTCTTTTTCTTTTTTTTCATTCAACATTACCCCTAACCTAAACCAGCCGACACCCCTCTCCCTCTACTGTTTACCGCCACCCCCTTCCTGCATCCTCGCCAGAGCCTAGTCTTGCCAAGACAACCACCTCCCTGTACATGCCTCGCCATTCTCGCCAGAGCCGGCCATCTCGACACCGCTGAACCCGCTACTCACCGCCAGCACCACCAGATCCCGTCACCATCACCATCGACTACAACCCCCACCGCTGAACCAACCTCGCCGACGACTGGACCGCCGACCACCACTACCGTCTCTGAGTGTCCTCTTCGACTCTGCCTGAACTCCCTGACCAATGAGCCACTGCTGCCATTCGCGTATCCCGACCACCCTCTTCTTCTCCGGCCTCTTCCCCGGCCATCTCCCCAAGTCCCCACCTGAACACTACCATCTCCTCCACCTTCTTCTCCGGACGACCACCACCATTGTTTCCTTCCCGACTTCTTCTCCTCCTTCCATCTCCGGTGAAATTTCTCGACCTCCCTATTCTCCTCACCGACATCCTCGACTACACCCTCCATGCTTCCCTCAACTAGACCGGACCAAGCACCACCGCTCGTCCCTGACCCCGACTGTACAGAAGCAACCAGACCTTCCCGCAGAATACTACACCTCTTCTCCTGCTCTCTCCTCCTCCATCGCCTGAGCTCCGACTCTGGCAACCCTCATCATCATCACCAATCATCAACACCTTCATCATCATCATCATCATCACCTTCATCATCATCATCATCATCATCATTACCATCATCATCCCCTTTATCATCATCACCATCATCATCATCATCATCATCACCATCATCATCACCTTCATCATCAACATAATAATTATTATCATCCTCATCATCATCACCATCATCATCATCATCATCATCATCATCAACATCGTCACCTTTATCGTCGTCATTGTCAACCTGTCACCCTCGCCGAAGACGACCTACAACAGTCACCCTCGATCCCGTATGCGCACCCCAAGGTTCAAACATGTCCCTCTCTTTTATTTTATGTGTACTTGTATGAATAACATTAGGGTTAGCATACTTCGTGATAGTGGTTGATTTCAGACCGTGTCGGTGAACCCAATGACTAGTGTGCTCGTACATGCAGGTGTGTGTGTGTATAATATTAGTATATAAATATATGGATATAGATATATGCAATTAAATGCTAAGTAATAGTTACGACTATAATGTGTTTATTGCTGTATGACCCTAGGTAATAACTGTGGATATCCCACATTTACTTTTGACCATGCGACCCTGAATATTAAAGAATCGTCTGCCTTGTGTATACTGACGTACTGGCTTAGACATGTATTAGTTTGACTATCTGAGTTTATATAGCATTGAGGATATGACACCCGCGTAGTTAGACGCACATTTGACCCTGTTAGTTGACCAGTGTCACCCCTAGCGTACCCTCTGAGTTCAGTGTAATTATGGTTGTGTATGTGCTAGTGTAATGGCTGATGCTGTATTGTACTATATTATATATATATATGACCATCAGATTGTTCTGCGAGACTCCAGGAGCAGGTTATTGGCACTACGCAGCTTTCTTGCCAGGCAAGTATACCTTGCCATTGTACTGTAATTTATATTCCATATGATGTATGCATTTTATTTCTGTTATTTAGTTCATATATTTTAACTGCTATATAAACTGTACGTCCAAGGATAACTTGGGTGCAACGACGGTGGCGTCATATTCTATTTTTATTATGTATATGCATGTTGACCTAGTTTTACGAGACCACCACATGATTGGAAGCATAATTAAGTTTCATTGGTCGTGACACAACTGTTACACGAGTATGACTCTCATGTAGGACACAGACTTGCGTATTGGGTTGGCCTCCTGTACGTATGGGACGTATGATAGGGAATAACTGCTGTTAGAAATTGTATGTTAGAAGACTTGGCAGTTATTAGAGGTATTATCGTGTCATGGATGTGACTTGCTTAGAGCATGGGGTGGGAAGAACAACAAGTAAGGTATTTGGGCTCCTTTGTACTTTTTTTGTGTAACCTGTACGCTCCGTCGGAGATGCGCGGTCATGATGACCACTATATACTATATTATTATCAGGCGGCCTCTGAGCTTCAAAAGATGTCATGCTTTTTAGGCCCCTGAATCTCTAAGAGAATCATGTCAATCCCATTTTAGCCAGAAAGCCTACGTGTTGGAAAGTTGTTATCAAAGTGCATTCACTTAGACGGTTAGCCGACCCCCTTGGATGTTTATTTTCCAGTACTATATTGGCACACTTCTATGTATCTTGTTATGTCCCTTTAAGGACCTGGTCCCTTTCCAGGTATAGACGATCATAATTTTTCGCAGGAGCGCGAATCCGGACTTGCTACTTATATTTCGAGGAGGTCTTCTCTTCGAGCCTCTCTGATCATTAGATGATGTTCTTATTGTGTTTACTTTTATATTCTAGTTTGGTAGTGGATTTGTTTTCACCCGACTATCATCCTTTGATACTTTATATTAAGATTTAGTTACATAGTTATTGGTTATTCATTTCTTTATGATTTCTGTGGATGAGATTTAGTTATGCCCTTTGACTTGTGATAATTATATACCACTTGTGGATTATTGTTCATAATACAGCGTTCGTATGTGTTATGGTTTTCATAAATTGGAGTCTCCATATACATACGGCTAGCATGCCTATGTGTTCCTAGTCCTACGTATTTTGGGACTGGGGCATGACATGTTTTTAGTGGTGGCCCATGCAGGTCTCTAGTATATTGTCTAGGTTACGTTACTGTACTGAGCAAGCCTGCAAATAGGATTAGAGTATAGGATCTCATCCATATTTGACTATGACTCACCTTCCTTCCAAGTCGTTATATTTAAATAATTGCATTATGCTTGATTCAAGTACTTCCCTAATAGTTCCTTGAGTATAGCCTTCTACTAGAATATATGAATCCTTGTTGTTAGGATGATATTTAGGGTAACATTCCTACTAAGAATACAACTAGAATATTGACAAATCACTAAGTTTAGAATACCTAATGAACCCTAGCATCCAATACCTATAAATTGATTGACCATTATCCCTTGATATATTTATGAAGGACTTGAGAGTAGTATAGACACTACTAGGGTTAGTTAGAAATTTAACCATATTGTTTGACCCTAGTATTGAGGAACCAATAAAAATCCAAGGTTGAATATTAGGACTAAACCTAACTTTCATAGTAAGATAGTATTAGAGAACCATAAATTTAGCTCCTTGTCTCGATACTAGCAAGATAATACCTTAGGAAGCCAAGAGGAATGAATATAATATTTTCCTTGATCATACCTCAGACAGAGAGATTAGCATACCACCTTTTCCTTAGAGAACCATGATATTATCAAGAGTCTCTCATTCTAAATTCATATCTTGTTCCCCCGAAACCTTTACGTTCGCTTTTTATGCGACGACTAAAATTTTCTTTCATCTTTTAATCCGTGCCACCTAACCCTTCTGATTGTAGGCCAAGTGATATTATTTTATGTTAGGATATATAGTTTGCTAGGATTATAGTTGTTAATCTTGAATTTTGAAATTATGTGCTTAGTAGTTAGAACTTGATAGTTGAGTTATTTATTTAGATTATGATTTTATGATTATCCTTTAGTTTCAGATCACCTAATTTGTACCCATATCTCTATATAGGTTATATCCTCTTTCACTTGAGAGCCAGTAACTTCTCCATTCTTAGTATTAACACTTTGTTCTATAAGCACTATGATTAAGACTTAAGATGACCATTACCTATATAATATAATATGATACCTTAATAAGTACCAAGATCTTTTCTTCATATACCCTAACAAGAGTTTCTAATTTATTTACAAGGATAAGGTTATTTTGTAGAATCCCCTTAAGGCAGTTACAGTATTAGTTGATTCTTTTAAGTTGAGTAATATGCCTCATAACCTAATATCACATAGTCCTTTTTACCGATTAATGAAGTATAAGCAGATGACACCAACTATAGACTTGCATAAGAAGATAGTGGTTATCCAGACTGTAGAACTTAGAGGCCCATACCTCCATTTGGTCGACTAGAGACTGAGATAAGGAGTTAGTATGGCCACTGTAGAGGCAAAACACCGAACGAGTCTCATCTTCTTGGTAAACTTGAATTATTTTATAACTTCTTTCATCATAATCCAGCGTACTTATATTTTTTGAACTACCTCGAATTATGTTGCTATTATAGCCTAGTTTTGTAAGCTTATTCTTTTATCGAGCTTATTTATGACATATGTGTTATTGGGGTCTGATCAACCACACTAATACATTGTCTAATCAGAATCAGTGTATTACGGTTTGATCATCCTTAGTGCATTTGGTTCGCTCTTCGCATGACTACCTTACGTGGATTGAGATATATAGTTGACTAGTAGACGAATATACTTGCCCTTAGACATCTCCAAGCATATCATATCAGGTACATAATTGTTCTGATATGAACATACGAATAAGAGTTTACCAAAATAAGATTTTAATCCACAACTGCCTTGACAATTTTTTTTAAATTCTTTAATCGCTTTGAACCCCGTACTTGTATTCTATCACCTCCTCCTTGAATTCCTTATTGTTGTTTTCTGTCTTCCCCTATTTTCGGATAGATAAACGCTCGTGCTTGGTATACGTTGATATACGGATAATACTAGATATACCCCAAAAGCTAATCACCTTAACTTGTGACTATCTTTTATAATTAAGGGCATATCATATGTGATATATTGGTGTTAAATTTTTTGATAATTGAATAACATGATTAAGTAATTTGAGGAATAATTTTCTTAAATGTATAAACCTTATATGATAGATGGGTAAATTATAAGTTGGGTAGAAGTCGCATTATTAATTTGAGGTAAATTTCTTTTAGATTGTGATCAAGTAAGATTAGATAAAGAAAATTATGCCTTATTTTAATTTCGAGGACGAAATTGTTTTAAGTTGGGTAGATTGTAAACCCCCTCAACCAAAATTAGGCCTACTTAGCTTAGATAGAGAGAGTAGGGCTAGTTTGAATCCAATTAGAAATAGAACCTTGTGTTTTAAATAATTTTATAATATTTATATCACTTAGTGCACCTTACCGTTGCTTCGATATTGGGAGCGCTACATTAGCTTGTACCTTCCAATGAATTTTATACCCTTGTCCTAGACGTGTCCGTCTTCCATCTTGAGCTTTGTATAACGTATAATTATGCTCTCTTGTGCTATATTTTAGTCGCACAATATTCGTCGCAGACGTTTATTCTTAATTCTATATAAATCCAACTTTGTATCCTTGTGCGTTCCAATCAAAATTGGAGACACAATCTTGACCCATTTCGTACAACCCAAATTATGATAATATTCTATCCTGAGTTCTCTACGTCCATGACACTTGTGTACCATCTAATTTTAGCCCCATGTACTTCCAATTAATTTTAGAACACCGATTATATTAATTTTAATTTAATTAATCCAAAAACCCTACTTTGTGTAATTTTCTAATTGTTGGGCACTTTTATGTAAAAGTGCATTGAGGTGTCCACACCATTGGACACAACACATGAAGAAACCTATTTTATTTTATTGTTTGGTCATGTGATTTTTCTCCATAAATTTTGGAGTGTGTAACACTCAACATCAACTCTCCTCAAACCATAGCCCTCCATTTTGAATCAATGAAATCCTAGCCCTCCAATTTATACATATAAAGCCAAAGCCCTTTCCAAGGATGTTGACCAGGCCCAACTTCCTAGGTCAATCCAACCCAAATTCTACATATATATATACAACTTTTTCCTTTTTTTTATTCAACATCACCCCTAACCTAAACCAGCCGACACCCCTCTCCCTCTACTGTTCACTGCCACCCCCTTCCTGTATCCTCGCCGGAGCCCAGTCCTGCCAGCACAGCCGCCTCCTTGTACACACCTCGCCATTCTCGCCAGAGCCGGCCATCTCGACACCGCTGAACCCGCTGCTCACCGCCAACACCACCAGATCCCGTCACCATCACCATCGACTGCAACCCCCACCGCTGAACCGACCTTTCCGACGATTGGACCGCGGACTACCACAACCGTCACTGAGCGTCCTCCTCGACTCCGCCAGAACTCCCTGACAACCGAGCCACCGCTGCCATTCGCCTATCCCGACCACCCTCTTCTTCTTCGACCTCTTCCCCGGCCATTTTCCCGAGTCCCCACCTGAACACCACCATCTCCTTCACCTTCTTCTCCGGACCACCACCACTATCGTTTCCTCCCAGACTTCTTCTCCTCCTCCCATCTTAGGTGAACTTTCTCGACCTCCCTGTTCTCCTCCCCGACATCCTCGACTACACCCACCGTGCTTTCCTCGACTGGACCGGACCGAGCAACACCGCTCGTCCCTGACCCCGACTGCACACCAGCAACCGGACCTCCCCACAGAACACCACCACCTCTCCTCCCTGCTCTCTCCTTCCTGCTCTCTCATCCTCCACAGCCTGAGCTCCGACTCTGGTAGCCCTCATCATCATCACCAATCATCATCACCTTCATCATCATCATCACCTTTATCATCATCATCATCATCATCATCACCATCGTCATCCCCTTCATCATCATCATCATCATCATCATCACCATCATCATCACCTTCATCATCAACATAATCATCATCATCAACATCGTCACCATCATCGTCGTCATCGTCAACCCGTCACCCTCGCCGAAGATGACCTGCAGCAGTCACCCTCGATCCCGTGCGCTCACCCCAAGGTTCGAACCTGTCCCTCTACTTTCATTTTATGTGTGCTTGTGTGAATAACATTAGGGTTAGCATACTTCATGATAGTGGTTGATTTCAGATGTGTCGGTGAACCCAATGACTAGTGTGCTCGTACATGCAAGTGTGTGTGTATAATATTAGTATATAAATATATGGATATAGATATATGTAATTTAATACTAAGTAATGGTTATGACTATAATGTGTTTATTGTTGTATGACCCTAGGTAATAACTGTGGATATCGCATATTTACTTTTGACTATGCGACCCTGAATATTAGAGAATTGTCTGCCTTGTGTACACTGACGTACTGGCTTAGACATGTGTTAGTTTGACTGTCTGAGTTTATACAGCATTGAGGAAAGGACACCCGCATAGTTAGACGCATATTTGACCCTGTTAGTTGACCAATGTCACCCCTCGTGTACCCTCTGAGTTCAGTGTAATTATGGTTATGTATGTGCTAGTGTAAAGGCTGATGCTGTATTGTACTATATTATATGTATATAGGACCATCAGATTATTTTGCGAGACTCCATGAGCAGGTTATTGGCACTACGTAGCTTTCTTACCAGGCAAGTATACCTAGCCATTGTACTATAATTTATATTCCATATAATGCATGCATTTTATATCTGTCATTTAATTTATATATTTTAACTGCTATATAAATTGCAAGTCCAAGGATAACTTGGGTGCAACGACGGTGTCGTCGTATTCTGTTTTTATTATGTATATGCATGTTGACCTAGTTTTACGAGACCACCACATGATTGGAGGCATAATTAGGTTTCATTGGCCGTGACACATCTGTTACACGAGTATGAGTCTCATGTAGGACACGAACTTGCGTATCGGGTTGGCCACCTATACGTATGGGACGTGCGATAGGGAATAACTGCTGTTAGAAATTGCATGCTAGAAGACTTGGCAGTTATTAGAGGTATTATCGTGTCATGGATGTGACATGCTTAGAGCATGGGGTGGGAAGAACAACAAGTAAGATATTTGGGCTCCTTTGCACTTTCTTTGTGTAACCCGTACACTCCGTCGGAGATGCACGGTCATGATGACGGCCTTTGAGGTTCAAAAGATGTCATGCCTTTTAGGCCCCTGAATCTCCAAGAGAATCATGTCAATCCCATTTTAGCCGGATAGCCTACGTGTTGGAAAGTTGTTCTCAAAGTGCATTCTATTAGACGGTTAGGTGACCCCCTTGGATGTTTATTTTTTAGTACTATATTGGCATGCTTCTATGTATCTTGTTATGTCCCTCTGAGGACCTGGTCCCTTTTCAGGTATAGACGATCATGATTGTTCGCAGGAGCGCGGATCCGGACTTGCTACTTATATTTCGAGGAGGTCTTCTCTTCGAGCCTCTGTGATCATTAGATGATGTTCTTATTGTGTTTACCTTTATATTCTAGTTTGGTAGTGGATTTGTTTCTACCCGACTATCATCCTTTGATACTTCATATTAAGATTTAGTTACATAGTTATTGGTTATTTATTTCTTTATAAATTCTATGGATAAGATTTAGTTATGTCCTTTGACTTGTGATAATTATATACCACTTATGGATTATTGTTCATAATACAGCGTACGTATGTGTTATGGTTTCCATATATTGGAGTCTCCATATACATACGGCTGGCATGCCTACATGTTCCTAGTCCTACGTATTTTGGGACTGGGGCATGACAGAATTCCCTCCGAAAGCAGCTGAGACTCCTACGTGAACTGATATCGTAGGAGGTACAACCCCTGATGTCTGAGTGGGAGGTTGAGAGGTGGCAGACCTCGCAGAAGCTGCTGCCGATCGATGGGATCTGGTCTTCGACGGCATCCTGAAGACAGATCAAAACAAAAGCGATCAATTCGACATAAGATAAGATATTATCAAAGAATGACAATAATATTCAAAGTATTTAGAAGGAATCAAAAGTAGCAATTTTAAATAAGATTGGAATTCCTAGATGTGATTGAGTATCCCTCTCTCATCATAGTGTCCTATGTCCTATATTCTATTGCAGGCTCGCAGTAGTACAACTAAGCCCTTGTACTACCACGACTTTGCACAAATTACAAAGCTGGACCTGCATAGGCCACCACAAAAATGTGTCACGACCCGCATCTGGTGAAGGGGCACGAGTACGTTGGTACGTCCAGCCTACGTCGCAGCATCGACGGTAGAACGATATCTATGTCGACTATACTATCTAATCATCTCACAATAATGTATAATCTGTCAATAATATCTCAACTCCAAGACGGGGGGCAAGATACTTAATGCAACACAATACTCAATCATAAATCTATAGCACGATAAGATATCAAAGAAGTCTAACATAACTATGCAGTCTAAAAATATAACAATAACAAATAAAAATAATATCCAAGTCTCAAATATACGCCGAGGATGCTATATGTGATAAGAATATACGATAAGAATAAAAATAATCTGTCAATAATGTCTGGAATGGAGCAAAGTACAACCCAATAGCAGTTTCAATTAATTGACCAAAACTATAAAACAGTAAAATAGAGGATGCTATATACGATAAGAATATAACAGATGATCTAAGAACAATGAAAGGACAAGCAAAACTAGCAACAAAATATAAATCAATACGTACAAGAATAAATGAGATGAACTATAATGTCAGAAAGAGAACAGGGTAATCTATGAACTGAATATGGAGTCTACAATATACCATGTGTTTGAGATACTAACTAAATATGTGATCGGCTTGGAATATTCAATGATTACACTAAGGAGCTAACTCAACCATACGTGAAGTGTATGATTAGTTAGTAGCCAATTATTACACTACTAGCCAATAGTTCTTGATCATATATTTAATTAGTATTTCTCCCGCCCCGACTGATACGATGGATCAAATCATGATACGTTACTAGCCAATGTATCCAATGTTTAACCAATAATATTCAATATTATCTAATACTAACAAGGAGCAGTATTCGATACTATCTCAATAATTAAGGTAACATCTCATGACTGACGATCTAATAACAATACCAATCCATGTACCATCGTGTCAAGAATCATAAGTAACATTTCTAAATACTTGAATTATAGTAGTAATCAAATAATAGAAACTATCAGAGAAATATACTCGCTTATGGTCCAGAAAAAATGATGCAAAACGGTATCCGAACTGGAGTCACACTAACCTATATATGGAATATTGTATTAATACAAGGTTTTGGAATAAAAAAAGTTAAACTAGTCAAATTCTAGGTCGTAAAGTCATTTCTAAGTCAAAATAGTCAAACTAGGTCAACTCTAGGTCAAACTAGTCAAATTTGGTCAAACTAGCTATTTTTAGGTTGTATGAGTCTAACTCTAGGATATTAGGTCCATACACTATGTAACTAGGCCATACTAGCTATTCTAAGATACTAGGATGGAAACAAAGTACCGTATCGTAAGATACACAAGTTTTTAGATATAAAAATACTAATATATATATATATATATATATATATATATATATATATATATATATATATATATATATATAGTACTCTTAGCTAACTAATGCAAAGTGGATACCTTGGCTTTGAACCAATGCGGTAACTCACCACCTACACACCCATCTTGATAGCCAAACCCAAAATCTTGAGTATCCACCAATACCTTGACATTATTTTGGTATCACAAGGTAATTCAAATTCTAACATGTAATTAACTACTCATACACCTAACTATATACTAACAACTAACATCATTCCAACTACCTAACTTACATGTTTACTAAAAGATATCAACCAACAATAACTAACTAGCATATCCATCTAACTAACCACTACCCCATTTAACTATTAAAAGCTAACAGTTATACGTAAATAATAGTCTACTAAAATATCTCTTATATTAATTTCAACTCACAACTAACTATCATAACACTATTACATTCCTAACATCTAGTACTAACTAACCTACTAACCATCAGATGACTGATAACACTTAACACTAATCTCTAACCCAAAACTAATTTATTACATCTTGTAAGAGTCCAACCCATCAACAACTACCACTATATCAATAACCAACCACTTACATCTAAACTATTAACTACTAGTAATACATACTAACATACTCATATAGTAACTTACTCAATAGTTACTAACTAACATAAACTGATTACATACCAACTAACTAACTAGTGTACATATACTAACATATATCAACTCACCACATAACACTTATATTAACATATACTAATCCTAACTTTAATCATACTAACTAACTAGTTTAACAATAGGTATACATAACTAACTAACTAACTAGACTACCCCTTACCTTGCTGCTGCCCTTGCTATTGCTGGCTTTGCTCACTGTTGTACTTGCTCTGAAGTTGCAGCTAACTGCTCTTGGATTGTTGTGCATCCTCCTCTTGCTGCACATGCTGCTTGCTGAAGTTTCTGCAACTGCTGTTGTCACGCCCCAGTCCCAAAATACCGAGAGACCAGATACGTGGCAATGGCCAGCAGCACGCACCGATGGATAAACCCAATATAATGGATCCATCAGGGCATAATTAAGCTGTAAAACAAAGTCTACGACAACATGGCACAACTAATCTCATCCACACAAGATAAAATATGATCCACAGATATAAGAAATGTAAATCATCAAACAGTCTCACAAAGTGCTTCGGGGAACAACCCGATAAAATCTGATACAATGGTTCAACAGACCAAAATATAAATGACTGAATAAAATAAATACTGAGCATGTAACATGGATGCTCAGGAAAAGTCTTCAGCTAACACCTCGTCCTCGAGTGTCGGTACAGCTCCTATATCTGCTTCTGCTCCTACTTCTGCTGCTGTCCCGTATACCTCGGGATAAATCTCGTCTGCAAATCCTGGGGACATAATCCGGATCCAGGTCCTCAGGGGACATAACAAGGTACAGATAATACAAGCCAAAATAAATGCAGTGCAGCAAATAATGAAATAAATAGGGTAAGCTATATAACCATCTATATGAAATGCAAGATGAGAGCATCACGAGTACTCAGGCTGAGCCACTACAAGCTTTGTGTCGGGGAGCCGGTAGCGATAATAACCGGTAATGTGTCTAGCTCTACTCGAGAGTCTACGACCTCACAATAGTAGTAGATATATATATAATAGCCTGTAGCATGTGTGTCTCTCCCCACCCAATGTAACCACGCATCTCATGACCATAACGTCTCATGTCCATGTCAAGCGGGATCATAGCTAATGCAACAAGTCATAAAGTATCTATGAATATAGTATCTCTGTCAAGTCCTGTATCCTATACAGAATCACCATGAATATCTCAGGAAGATCCTGTCACATGATTAGTGTCAAGTGTCTTAGGTTATAGTGTACTTGGTAAGACCAGTACGAGAATGTAAAAGGGTCACGAATGTCCATCTCTAGATGATAATACACAACACCGCGTACGGTGTTGGCACCCGACTAATAATCGGACGCTGAGCAAGTCACACGGTCCTAGGTTAAGCATGCATAGCAATATAAATGGAGCAAGAAAAATATGTAACAATACTGCAGAGTTTGGCAAGGTACACTTGCTTGGGGTTTGAATACCAACAGTTGTCCCTGTATCAGTGGATCCTGTAGGTACTCCTCCAAAAGCTGTAATAAATATCACCAACAGTCTCAGAAAATATCAAATAGCTAGAAACGCCTGTCCTTAAGTCCAATTTGGACACAGGGGCAAAAATGACATTTTTGGGTCAAAACAGGGTCCACATGTGGGCCACTTTGCACCGAAAAGCTTGTCAGGGTCAAAGGTCTCCAAATTCCTTAAACTTGGTGTCAACAAGTCAGGAACGATGATACGAACCCAACGGAACTTCCAGAATTGGATTCCGATGAGCCGATCACAAAATCGCTCGTCAAGTGGAGCCGGTGGGGCCCACGATACACGATTTTGTCAACGTTCTCAGAATCGAACCAAACTTGGGTCACAGGACCAGCGTATTGCTACGAGTCCGATGGTGCAAGTTTTGTCTCGATCCGATGTGTGTACACAAAGTTACAGCATGTTCCAGAACGGACGGATACGGGGCGTTGTCGGCGGATACGCATTAATTTCGGTGTGCACGCACATCCAAATCCACTTCTGTAAAATCCCGCCCGTCCGAATCAACGTCGCGCATGTTTCGATAAAGACCGCGTGCGACCCAGTCGTCCCGTTTGGCGGGCGCACTCAGTTCCGGGGTAAAACAGGGCGTTGGTTTTCCTATTTTTGGATCGCGGTTTGCGATCACCACAGGACGCGACGTACCGAGCGGGTTGTACGGGCATCGAGAGGGTTATACAGTCTACGCGACACAACTGACGGAACGAAAAATGGAATCACGAGGAGAGAGAAAATGCTACCTGAACAGGGCTCCGAGAAGTCTGAATTTCACGTGTCCGTGCGTATCCTTGACACGAGCTGTGTCCTGGTTCAGAGAGCTGTGTCCGCTGTACTGTTCGTGTCCGAGAGCGACTGTGTCCGTGCTAGGGCAACGAACGGTTGACAAGGCGAGCTGGGAGGCGCTCGAGGGCGGCCGCGGCGAGGTCGGGCAGCTGCTGGGCCGGAGTCGAGAAGGGGACTGCGCCGGGGTTGCTGTGGACAGCTGCGGGGGGAGCTGCACCGTCGGGCACGGCCGGAGCTTTGCGGTGCGGGGTTGGTCGGAGCGGATGAGAGACAGTGGGCTGAGAGGTCGGGGACGGGCGGAGTCATCGAGAGTTCAACGCCGGTAAAGTCGGGGTTTGGTTGGGGATCGATGAGGGAGGAGGCGGCAGGGATGGAAGACGATGGCGGTGCTAGGGTTCAGACGTGGAGCGGAGGATAGGCTGGACTCGTCGAACTAGGGTTCAGGCAGTGCGAACTCGACGGAGAGATGCGGCGGTCGAGGGGAGATGGGTTGGCTGCGGCGGCTACACGAACGTCGAGGCATATTTATAGGTGGTGAACAGTGTTTCCGGAGTCCCTATTAGGGTTTGGTTAGGGTTTCGGGTTTGGGTCGGGTTTCATGGATCCGACCCGACCCGACCTGTTAAGGATGGGTTGGTCCGGTTCGGTTCACTGGTTTGGTTCAGTTGGTCTGGTTTATTTTGGTTCAGTGAACCGGGTTCAGTCAGGTTTGTTTTGGTTTATTTCTACGTAGGGTTTTAGGGCTTCAAACGTGTTTTCGGAGTCCAATAAATTCGCAAAAAATTATCCTATGTCCGGTTTTCCATTTTATACCATAAAATATTATTTCCATAATATTTTAACATCAATTAACAGCACTTAAAAATATTTTAATCACAATTACCTTGGTTCTTCATCCAAAAAAATACCGAAAATATGGGAAAAAATTATATTAAAATATTCTGAAAAATCAGGGTGTTTACAATCTACCCCCCTTAAGAGGATTGCATCCTCGCAATCAAAGAATAACTACTAAAGGAAGAACTATGGAAATTACAAGAATGCTTAGGCGATAACTGCATCCGCGAATAAGTGAGGATAACGCTGGCGCATAGTATCCTCTCGTTCCCAAGTCGATTCGCCAGGAGAATGATATTTCCAAGCTACACGGACCAGTCTAATTGTCTGTCCTCGCAATGTCTTCTCAGTGATGTCGAGGATGCCAACCGGTTATTCTTCATATCTCAAGCTTGGGCCCACGGTGATCTCTGAATGATCGACTACGTGACTTGGGTCGGTCATGTACCTTCTCAGCTGTGAGACGTGGAATACGTCATGCACTCCCTCTAAGGATGGAGTAATACAAGACGATAAGCCACCTCACCAATGCGCTCTAGAATATCAAACGGCCCGATATACCGTGGGCTCAACTTGCCTCTGCTCCCAAATATGATAGTGCCTCGAGTGGGCGAAATCCTCAAGAATACGTGCTCTCCTTCTTTGAACTCTATGGGACGTCTGTGCGTATCAGCCCAATGCTTTTGTCTGTCCTGAGCTGCTCGAAGATGGTTCTGAATTTGTTTCACCTTCTCCACTGTCTGCATTACCAATTCTGGACCCAGTATTTGACGTTCACCAACGTCACTCCAACATATTGGCGATCTGCACTTCCTTCCGTATAATGCCTCGAATGGTACCATCTGAATGCTGGCCTGATAACTGTTGTTGTAGAAGAACTCCACCAAGTGCAAATGATCTTCCCAAGATCCTCCGAAGTCTAGCATACACGATCGTAACATATCCTCCAAGATCTGAATCGTGCGCTCCGATTGACCATCTATTTGTGGGTGGTAAGTTATGCTGAATTTGAGTCTGGTGCCCAGACTCTCTTGCATTCTTCGCCAGAAATAAGATATAAATCTCGAATCTCGATCCGATACAATACTAACCGGCACTCCATGTAATCTGACGATTTGTGGCATATACTTGTCGGCTAGTACCTCTGTGGACTGTCCAACTCTAAATGGCAAGAAATGTGCCAATTTAGTGAGTCTATCCACGATAACCCATACTGCATCTCTTCCGCTGGGGCTCCTTGGAAATCCTGTGACAAAATTCATCATGATATGTTTTCACTTCTATTCTGGTATAGGAAGCGGCTGTAACATACCTGCAGTCCTCTGATGCTCGGCCTTTACTTGCTGACATACTAAACATTTAGCCACAAATCTTGCAATCTCCCTTTTCATTCCATGCCACCAATAATATTGTCTCAAGTCTCGGTACATCTTGGTTCCTCCTGGGTGAACAGAGTACATAGAGCTATGTGCTTCAGTCATTAATTCCTGTCTTAGTTCTCCATTTGGAATATATAGGCGATTTCCACACCTCAATGTCCCATCTTCATGTATGCGAAGTCCTGTCTGCATGCCGGCTTCTGTCCTCTCTTTGAGTCTTCGGAATCTAGCATCGGTGGACAATGCCTCTTTAATTCTTTCCACAAGTGACGACTTAACTTCAAGATTGGCTAGCACGCCACTCTGTCCTGGTAAAACAACCTCTATCTGAAGCTCCTGTAGATCTCTCAGTAACTCAGGTTGCATCGTCAAGAAATAAGCCGTAGGCTTCCTGCTGAGAGCGTCTGCTACGACATTCGCCTTTCCCGGATGATACTGCAGATCTATATCAAAGTCTACCATCAATTCCAGCCAGCGCCTCTGTCTCATGTTGAGCTCTTTCTGAGTATATACATACTTCAGACTCTTGTGATCAGTAAAGATTTCTACCTTTTCCCCATAAAGATAGTGCCTCCAAATCTTCAGTGCAAATATAACCGCTGCTAGCTCCAGATCGTGTGTTGGGTAGTTCTTCTTATGGACCTTCAACTGTCTCGATGCATAAGCAATAACTTTGCCATGTTGCATCAAAACACATCCTAATCCACTACCTGATGCATCACTGTAAACAACAAAACCTCCCGACCCTGATGGAAGAGTCAAGACAGGTGCTGTTGTCAAACTTCTCTTCAATTCTTCAAAAGCCTTCTGACAGTCTTCTGTCCATGTAAACTCCTGGTCCTTACGTGTCAACTTCGTCATCGGCTCCGCAATCCTTGAGAAATTTTCTACAAACCTTCGGTAATATCCCGCAAGTCCGAGAAAACTTCTCACTTCTGCAACTGATGTGGGTGTAGGCCAAGTCTCTATTGCAGCAACTTTCTCTGGATCAACTGAAAGTCCTTCTCCTGAGATGATATGTCCCAAAAAAGGCACTTTATCCATACAAAACTCATACTTACTGAGTTTGGCATATAACTTCTCCTGTCTCAATATCTCTAACACAATCCTGAGATGCTCCTCGTGCTCTTCATGGCTCTTGGAATATACTAGAATGTCATCAATGAACACAACCACAAATTTATCCAAGTACTGATGAAAGACTCTGTTCATCAAACTCATAAACACTACTGGCGCGTTGGTTAAACCAAACGGCATTACCAAGAACTCATAATGTCCATACTTGGTCCTGAAAGCTATCTTCGGTATGTCTTCCTTCCTTACTTTGATCTGATGATAGCCGGATCTAAGGTCAATCTTCGAGAATATCCTAGCACCACTCAATTGATCGAATAGATCATCAATGCATGGTAAGGGATACCTGTTATTGATGGTCACAGCATTTAGTGCCCGGTAGTCAATGCACAACCATACTGTTCCATCCTTCTTTGGCACAAATAATATGGGTGCTCCCCAAGGTGAAACACTGGGCCGAATGAAACCCTTCTCCAAAAGATCATCAACTTGTTCCTTCAACTCC
Organism: Iris macrosiphon; assembly: GCA_036927795.1. NCBI lineage: Eukaryota > Viridiplantae > Streptophyta > Magnoliopsida > Asparagales > Iridaceae > Iris > Iris macrosiphon. The sequence continues at coordinate 111,144,066 of JAYESA010000006.1, read as the reverse complement.
TTAGGTGCTAGCCGATATACTGATGAAGTGATAGGCTCTGCTCCTGGAGTTAAGTCTATTATGAATTCTATTTCCCGATCAGGCGGTAAACCTGGAAGATCATCAGGAAATACATCCACAAATTTCGATATGACTCTTGGGTAACCTGTCTCCCCTTCTACAGATAGTACCCTAAGAGTAGGCTGAACTCCTTGCTCTACAGCTCCCCGAAGAAACTCAAATTCTGGATGTCTAGGCGGTCTAAATATAACTTTTCCAAGTCGGCAATCAAGTGTCACATGGTACTGACTTAACCAGTCCATACCAAGTACAACATCATAATCCGGCATAGAAAAGGTTAGAAATTGAGCTCGCATCTCTCTTCCACAGACTACTACAGAACATGATCTATAGACGTCACTAACCGGAATAATTCCACCTCCCGTAAGAATTCTCTTTATCTTCGGGAGGGGTGTGGTAGCTACTCTATAGGTGGCTACAAAGCTAGCTGCTATAAATGAATACGATGCTCCAGAATCAAATAAGGCTACAACTGGTAGTGAAGCTACTAAAATAGTACCTGCGATAACCTTGCCTGCAGTAGCTTCCTCCTCAACAACCAATGTGAATGCCTGTCCTCGTCCCTGAGCTGGACCTCTCTGCTGCTGAGCCTGCTGAAATAGGGCTGCCTGTGGTGCCAGTAGTGGTCTCTGCTGGTAGCCTCCTGTAGCTGGTGGTCTGACTCCTCCAACTCTTGTCTGCGGTACTCCTACTGCTGGATAAGTTGGTCGTGGTGCAGGTAAAGCTAGTCTCGGTGCTCCGTCTCTGCATTCAGAACAGTCCCTGGATAGATGCTGGTTGGATCCTTAGCTCAGACATAGTCCCAACTTACGCCTGCACTCTCTCTCAATGTGTCATACCTTGCCGCAGTGGTGACAAGTAGGAAGGGATATGGCCCTGTGTGCTGCTCTATCTGGCATACTCCTCTGGGATCGTTTTGCAGAATCCCCATGGGTTGTCCTGGATGGTGCTGATGTGATTGGCCTCTTCAGATTTGACTCCCTTCTAGTAATGCGCTCCATGCGTCATGCTGCTGCTAGGACGTCGGTATATGATGTAGGTGCAACTGATCCGATCAACCTCTGGAGCTCGAACTTCAGTCTGTCAAAGAACTTCTCAGCTTTCTCTTCCTCTGTCGAAATCAAGGTTGGGGCGAAGCGACTTAGACGAATAAATTCTGTATTGTATTCTTCCACTGACATAAGGCGGTTGAACTTGTCTCTGAGCTCCGACCGTGCAACTACAGGAATATACATCTCTCGGAAGAGTCTGGAGAACTCTTCCCAAGTGACTCGGTCCTGTCTGAGCCTTCTCTCTTCTGCTAACCACCAATGATGTGCATTTTCAGTTAACTGCATCCTGACTACAGTCATCCATTTCTCCCTCGGAAGTTCTGCTGCTTCCAACTGGTGTTGTATGTTCTTGAGCCATTCGTGAACTTCTGTTGGCCCCTCTTTACCAGAAAAGGTACGAGGCTTGAGCTGACAAAAATCGGTGATAGATCCCGTCGCTGATCACCTCGCTGGTGGGTTTGCCTGCTCCAATGCGGATACCTGGCTGGTTCTCAGATACTCTGCCTCATGACGATGTGCCTCTTGCTGAACCTGCTGCTGGGCTTGCATCATGGCATACATCATCTGAAACATCTGTTGCCCGTCCATGGCTTATCCTGGCGGGAAAACTGGCATCTGTGGAGTGAACTGTGGTGGAGGTGGGATGTCATCACGCCGGAACCTTGGATTAGGCTGGCCGGTTTAATTGCTCTGCGATGTCTGTCCTCCATTCCCTGGTGTCACTCCGTCTACATAAGTAACCACAGCGTCGTGTGGTATATCCAAGGGAATCTCATCTCCGTTCCTGGGATCCATTACTCTGCAACCAAAAGGTAAACTATAAGAACGCTCAGAGGAATCAACACAGGATGCAAATCAAGTAACAAATTTGAGTTCGATATAGAGTTAAAAAATGGTTCAAATAATGGATGAGATCCTATAACTTATCCTATCCTTAGGGCAGGCTTGTTCAGTCCCTAAGTTGAAACCGAACAATTTAGTCGCAGACCTGCATGGGCCACCACAAAAATCATGTCATGCCCCAGTCCCAAAATACCGAGGGACCAGACACGTGGCAATGGCCAGCAGCACGCACCGAAGGACAAACCCAATTTAATGGATCCATCAGGGCGTACTTAAGATGTAAAACAAAGTCTACGACAACATGGCACAACTAATCTCATCCACACAAGATAAAATATGATCCACAAATATAAAAAATGTAAATCATCAAACAATCTCACAAAGTGCTTCGGGGAACAACCCGATAAAATCTGATACAATGGTTCAATAGACCAAAATATAAATGACTGAATAAAATAAATACTGAGCATGTAACATGGATGCTCAGGAAAAGTCTTCAGCTAACACCTCATCCTCGGGTGTCGGTACAGCTCCTGTATCTGCTTCTGCTCCTGCTACTGCTGCTGTCCCGTATACCTCGGGATAAATCTCGTCTGCAAATCCTGAGGACATAATCCGGATCCAGGTCCTCAGGGGACATAATAAGGTATATATAATACAAGCTAAAATAAATGTAGTGCAGCAAATAATGAAATAAATAGGGTAAGCTATATAACCATCTATGTAAAATGCAAGATGAAAGCATCACGAGTACTCAAGCTGAGCCACTACAAGCTCTGTGTCGGGGAGCCGATAGCGGTAATAACCGGTAATGTGTCTAGCTCTGCTCAAGAGTCTACGACCTCACAATAGTAGTAGATATATATAAAACAGCCTGTAGCCTGCGTGTCTCTCCCCATCCAATGTAACCATGCATCTCATGACCATAACGTCTCATGTCCATGTCAAGCGGGATCATAGCTAATGCAACAAGTCATAAAGTATCTATGAATATAGTATCTCTGTCAAGTCCTGTATCCTATACAGAATCACCATGAATATCTCAGGAAGATCCTGTCACATGATTAGTGTCAAGTGTCCTGGGTTATAGTGTACTTGGTAAGACCAGTACGAGAATGTAAAGGGGTCACGAATATCCATCTCTAGATGACAATACACAACACCGCGTACGGTATTGGCACCCGACTAATAATCAGACGCTGAGCAAGTCACACGGTCCTAGGTTAAGCATGCACAGCAATATAAATGAAGCAAGGAAAATATGTAACAATATTGCAGAGTTTGGCAAGGTACACTTGCTTGGGGTTTGAATACCAACAGTTATCCCTGTATCAGTGGATCCTGTAGGTACTCCTCCAAAAGCTGTAATAAACATCACCAACAGTCTCAAAAAATATCAAATAGCTAGAAACGCCTGTCCTTAAGTCCAATTTGGACACAGGGGCAAAAATGACATTTCTGGGTCAAAGCGGGGTCCACATGTGGGCCACTTTGCACCGAAAAGCGTGTCAAGGTCAAAGGTCTCCAAATTCCTTAAACTCAGTGTCAACAAGTCAGAAATGATGATACGAACCCAACGGAACTTCCAGAATTGGATTCCGATGAGCCGATCACAAAATTGCCCGTCAAGTGGAGCCGTTGGGGCCCACGATACACGATTTTGTCAACGTTCTCAGAATCGAACCAAACTTGGGTCACAGGACCAGCGTATTGCTACGAGTCTGATGGCACAAGTTTTGTCTCGATCCGACATATGTACACAAAGTTACAGCGTGTTCTAGAACGGACGGATACGGGGCGTTATCGGCGGATACGCGTTGATTCCGGTGTGCACGCACATCCAAATCAACTTCTGCGAAATCTCGCCCGTCCGTATCAATGTCGCGCACATTTCGGTAAAGACCGCGTACGACCAAGTCGTCCCGTTTGGTGGGCGCACTCAGTTCCGGGGTGAAACAGGGCGTTGGTTTTCCTGTTTTTGGATCGCGGTTTGCGATCACCACAGGATGCGACGCACCGACCGGGTTACACGGGCATCGAGAGGGTTATACAGTCTACGCGACACAACTGACGGAACGAAAAACGGAATCACGAGGAGAGAGAAAATGCTACCTGAACAGGGCTCTGAAAAGTCTGAATTTCACGTGTCCGTGCGTATCCTTGACACGAGCTGTGTCCTGGTTCAGAGAGCTGTGTCCGCTATATTGATCGTGTCCTAGACCGGCTGTGTCCATGCTAGGGCAGCGGACGATTGACAAGGCGAGCGAGGAGGCGCTCGCGGGCGGCCGCGGCGAGGTCGGGCAGCTTCTGGGCCGGAGTCGGGAGGGGGACTGCGCCAGGGTTGCTGTGGACAGCTGCGGGGGGAGCTGCAACGTCGGGCACGGCCGGAGCTGTGCGGTGCGGGGTTGGCCAAAGCAGATGAGAGACAGTGGGCTGAGAGGTCGGGGACGGGCGGAGTCATCGAGAGTTCGATGCCGGTGAAGTCGGGGTTTGGTTGGGGATCGATGAGGGAGGAGGCGGCAGGGATGGAAGACGATGGCGGTGCTAGGGTTCAAACGTAGAGCGGGGGAGAGGCTGGACTCGTCGAACTAGGGTTCAGGCGGTGCGAACTCGACGCAGAGCTGCGGTGGTCGAGGGGAGATGGGTTGGCGGCGGCGGCTACACGAACGTCGAGGCATATTTATAGGTGGTGAACAGTGTTTTCGGAGTCCCGATTAGGGTTTGGTTAGGGTTTCGGGTTCGGGTTGGGTTTCATGGATCCGACCAAACCCGACCCGTTAAGGATGGGTTGGTCCGGTTTGGTTCACTGGTTTGGTTCAGTTGGTCTGGTTTATTTTGGTTCAGTGAACCGGGTTCAGTCAGGTTTGTTTTGGTTTATTTCTACGTAGGGTTTTAGGGCTTCAAACGTGTTTTCGGAGTCCAATAAATTCGTAAAAAATTACCCTATGTCCGGTTTTCCATTTTACACCATAAAATATTATTTCCATAATATTTTAACATCAATTAACAGCACTTAAAAATCTTTTAATCACAATTACCTTGGTTCTTCATCCAGAAAAATACCAAAAATATGGGGAAAAATTATATTAAAATATTCTGAAAAATCAGGGTGTTTACAGCTGTAGGTCTTGTAGTTGCTGCTACATGCCTCTTCCTTTGTTGCTGCTGCTGTAGGCTTTACAACTAATGCTGTTGAGGTTGCTGTTGAAGCTGCAATTTTACACTGCTGCTCAAACCCCCTTTCTCACTGCACCCTCTATACTCACTCACACCCTCATTCAGTCACTCAGTCACACATTCAGTCACTCACTCACTCACTCACACACTCATAACTAAGACTTAGACAACTGCATCCAAATAGCAATGTGCACAACTCACATTGTACATAGTTAATCTCTCATCACTCTAACACATATGAATATATGCCTATACATACATATATGCAACTCTATATATATATATATAACTACATACATACATATATAAATATAACCACTAACCAACACACACACACACACACACACACACACACACACACACATATATATATATATATATATATATATATATATATATATATATATATATATATATATATATATATATATATAGTTACATAATAACAACCACACTAGTAATGCATATACACCCTCTTATTCTCATGACTACCAATACTTCCAAATGCAACGTGAACATCTCCATAAATGTACCTACACATATATATATCATACACTCATAATAATATAATATTCCAATAACTATTACCAAGGTATATTGAAACCAAATGAAATAAAATAAACACGTGGAGTGCACCGCACCCGTATCCCACTAGATCTATGATACGCTTGCAATACGGCTCCACCACACAACCAAACATATCCCGAAGGACACGAGCAAGTCTAAAATCATAATTATGAATAATACGAAGAGCTAAATACTCATCTACGTGTCCACGTCAAAATATGACATGCTCAAACTCCCGTGTCAGAAGAAAATCTCCAAATCAACCCGTATCGCCATATTATCGGGATACGGCCTACACGTACCCAATTGTGGATATGACACTAGCCACACACAATCAAACACATGTCAATTTGGTCTAATTGACCTATTGACAAACACAAATATATCAATCTCAAAATTCTCCAAAAATTGACACAAAATACCACATAACTTTCTCCTTAGGCCTCCTATGAAACTAATTCCAATTCCTATGGGTAGCCTTAGCATATGGGGTGGTTCTTAATGATTAAAACACAGATTTAGAGTCTAAATATAGGAAAAAAATTGAATTGTACCTATTGGGAGATGGATTCCTAATAAAACCTCTCAATTTAGTGAAAAGAGCCTCTAACTTGTAGATCCTTGCTTCTCCTTGTAGATCCTTGCTTCCTTCTTGTAGGTCCTTGCTTCAATAGCCTCCAATGATGATTTGGGAAGAAATTTGGATGGAATTTGATGTAGGAATGAAGAATTATGGAAGAGAAAATTCTAGAGCTAGATTTGAAATGGAAAAAATAAAGAGAGAGAATTTTCCCTCTATTTTAAATAGGCCGGCCCCCTTTCCCCTTTTTCAAGCTACTATGTGAAGTCCAAAATACCCCTTAGGGCTTCTCATGAAGAAATTAATTAACGAGGGAAGGTTCTAGTCCAATTGGTTTAACTTAATTAATTTATTCTCTTAATGAATGGGCTTACTATTGGGCTCAATTCTAACTAGAATTAAATGTTGGTCCATAGATCTAATTTAAAATAGTTAGGTCTGCTAATACAAGTCTAAAATAAAATCTAACATCTAACAATAAATAAATAATATAATAAATAAATATTCAACATGCACAATATTTAATTAATTATGAAATGACCAAAATACCCTTTGCAAGAAAATATGGTAGTGACAAGTCTACCTCCCTTCAAATAATTTTTTCCTCAAAATTTAAGGGTCATCGTACTTCTTCTAGGTCAAACCTCCAGCAATTATAGTCCAAGAAGGTCTTATCTAAAATTACACAAAGAAAAGTCCTATGCAAAGAACAACATGCATGGTCATAGTCTCCTCATGTCTTATTACTGTTATCTTTGTCAGGGTATTCTATTAGCTATACTAACTATATAACACAAGTATCCAAAAGATACTAAAGAAGCAATCAATCAAAATAGATGGAAGGAACAGAAAGAAAGAACAGAACTCGCTAACCCATTACCTGTAGTATCGGTCTCCTCGACCATCATCACAAATGCTCTGCCCTACCGACGTAGCTCCCTCTGCGGGTGATGAGCAATCTGTGGTGCTACAGGTGGCCTAGCTCCACCTCTCTTCCCTCGATCTGCACCCTGGCCTGGACGATGAAGGGTCCGGAGATAATCCTTCACCATATGCTCCGTTGATCCACAATGTAAGCACGCTCCAAGTCTCTTCCAGCACATCTCCCAAGTATGCCCAGTCCTCTTATAATAGGTGAATTGAGGAGCCTGTTGCACTTGTCTCTGAGGCTGTTGTGGCATTCGCTGTACTGAAGCTTGTACTAGGGCAACAATTGGCTCATGCATCTGATATTGCTGCTGATAAGCTCCAAACTGTACGAGAAAATGCTGTTGCTGGAGCTGATAAGCCCCCTGATACTGTTGCTAGAACTGCGGCCTCTTCGTCGGTCCCGCACTGCTACTGGTACCCCCAATTATATCAAGATCCCTCTTCGGCTTCAAATTCCACTCCCGCTCGACCTTGCGTGCCTCCGCAAGTATCTCAGAATAAGTCTCATAGAATGACGGAATGAGGATCTTCACTTCCCAATTCAGACCCTCCCGAAAACGGATAGCCCAAACTTCTGGCTCCCTCACAAAGTACTCCGCAAATTGGCTCAGCCTCTCAAACTCTGCGGCGTACTCCTCTATGGACATGCTCCCTGTGTAAGGCTCTCAAACTGCCTTCCTCAGTCCAATCTGTTCGTCCGAGCAAAGAACTTTTTTTTGAAGAGGTCCTTGAGCACCTCCCAAGACCGTCCTGCATCAGTAAAAAGTGGCTCATTCCTGAACCAAGTGCGGGCAACGTCGAACAGTTGAAGTCCTACCACCTCAACCTTCAGATCCTCAGCAAGACGGGACACCCTCATGAGACGCTCGATATCCTTGAGCCAATCGTTAGCATAGACTATACCCTCTGTCCCCTTGGAAACCCGTGGCTCTAGCTTATTAAAATTTTGAATGTTACCTGGCTCGAGCTGAATATTGATACAAATCCTAACTCATACCCCTAAATAATGGTTCTTGTACCATGGTACCACACTCTCAATATCAAATGATCCTAAGAAAACCCTATCTCACACACATACCAACCTCACACTAAAACCACACTAACTACACACTTAAACTCATGCATCGCACTATATTCTATAGCTCCACACACTAATTTCCTTATACTGATACATGTGGGACATTGTCTCACAGTATCTATATCGGTATATAGATACTATCATGACCCGTACCCGCATGATCGGGGCATGAGTACGTGTGTACGTCCAGCCTAAACTCCAGCATCAACGGTAGAACGTTGTCCAGGTTATCAATACCTAGATATCAATCATGTTAATACAACTAGCACTATCATGTACTCAATCACAATACTATACAGGAAGAATGAACAAGAAAGCTAATTCGAATAACATTCTAAAATGAAGGAGACTAGAAATAATATAGAAAAAAATACTAGCCTAGATCTCTACAATTGTTACCTCAAGGTCCACAGTGCAAGAGCAGTCTTGTCTATAGCATCTCTCTGAAATTCTGGAATAGAGAGCACAATAAAATGAAAAATATTATCCAATCAGGATTAGAGAGAAGCTCATCTCTAAAAGCAGTTCCAATAGATGTTAAAGACTATGTAATAGTAAATAGAGAGAAAAACAAGATAAATAAAGCAAGAGCAAAAAATATATAAGATATGGAATACTGTAAATAAATATAAGAGAGATGAGCATCATATACAAGAGTCAGGAAATACAACTAACTGAGTGAGGTTTCAACATGTGATCGGCTTGGGAACTTGTCCAGGAATATAGCCTGGTTAATCATATGTGAGGTGTATGATTAACACTCACAGGAAAATAGGAACTGCATGGGGTATGATCACATATCTACACTAACACTCCCTTCCCTCGATTGGTATAGTAGATCTAACCATGTAACGCTATGACACGGGATTCTCGGAGAAGGTAGCTAGTCTCCCTAGGAATCAGTATCCGTACAAGTACAAGCATGGCTTGCACATGATACGACAGGAACCACCATGAATTATATCTCATAACGGGATCCGAAAATACTAATTCGTGTAACCATGTGTCAAGAAGTCAAGAATATCTATACTAGATACAAGAAACATAGAAGATATCATAAACGGAAAAATATTAGAGAATGTGCTCGCATGAAATCTAGGGTGAAGTATCAAACTGTATCTGTAACAGTGCCTAGAAGACCAAAATATGGAATATCATATCAACACATTGTTGAAATGATCAACAAGTTAAACTAGTTAAATTCTAGGTCTTTAGGTCATATCTAGGTCAAACTAGGCCAAAATAGTCAAACTAGGTCAACTCTAGGTCAAAGTAGTCAAACTTGATCATACTAGTCATTTCTAAGTTGTACTTGCCTATATCTAAGTTTCTAGGTTGATACCTTGTTATACTAGGTTATATTAGCTAATGATAGACACTAGGATACCATATATGCTAAGTATCAATATATATCTTATATACATATACTAGTTAATATCACTAGTAATACATATACCTTATAGCTATTATCTAATGCTATCTTAGTATCAATGATATCCTAATACCCTCAATATCAAGGTATCATATACTAATACTAATACTTATATCATAACATACATATATATATATATATATATATATATATATATATATATATATATATATATATATATATATATATACACCTTAACAATACTACACTAACCTCTAGCACACACAAGCTAACCCACACTCTTACATTTGAACTGGTACCTTATAAACTCACTACCTCCATCGTTCATACCTTTGTATAAGTCAACTCGAGAGCTAACTTGTCTAGAATCCAACTACACTCATTCCTTTGTCCAAACTGGACTGATACACCCTTGATACCCTCTTCTTCATGTATGTTATATACCCTACACTAGCACTGAAACTCTCATTCAGATCTATATAGTATCCCCATGTATACCCACTACAGTAAATCATCCAAGCAGTGACTGCTGTTGTTATTACCCTTACTTGCTTCTCTTATTGCTAACCCCAGACCCCCTATGTTGCATCACCTGACTGCACCTGCAGTGCAGTGGTCAGCCCTTACTTTCCTACCCCCCCCAGATCATCCACACAGTAGCTACATGCTGTTGCTACTGCTCTCTGCCAAAATATGACACCCCTTGACACTGCAACAGTGCACCCGAGCTCCTTAGCTCCCACACACAAGCACATATACCCACATCTTATAAGATACACTAATACACTTAAGATACTCAATCCACCTACTTGTATAACACTTGATACATCATCAATCAACCACTAACACAATCGTACAGTGTACACTAGTGCACACACACTCTCTAGCACAATAGTCCTTATTCTCAAGTATCAGTCACAAGGACACAACACTCTAATGACACATACATATATACTAACATACAATTATGTAAACCCCCTCACCCAAAATTAGGCCTACTTGGCTTAGATAGTAAAACTAGGGCTATTTGTATCCAATTGGAAATAGGACACGATATTTTATTTAATTATACAATATTTATATCACGTAGCGTACCTTACCGTTGCTTCGATCATTGGAGCACCTCACTAGTCATTGCCTTCCTACAAACTTTATTTGTCCTAGACGTGCCCGCCTACCATTCTGACCTTGGTGTAACTTATAATTATGCTCTCTTGTGCTACATTTTAGTCGCACAATATTCATCGCGGACGTTATTAATTAATTCTAAATAATTCCAACTTTGTACCCCTGTGCGTTCCAGTAAAAATTGGAGACACAATCTAGACCCGTTTTGTGCAACCCAAATTTTATTAATATTCTGCACTGAATCCTCTATATCCATGACACTTGTGTCCCACCTAATTTTATCCCCATATACTTCTAATTAATTCAAGAACACCTTGCACGGTAATTTAATTAATTAAAACCCAATTTCTATTTTTGTGTAAATTTCTAATTGTTGGGCACTTTTATGCAAAGTGCGTTGAGGTGTCCACACCGTCGAACACAATACATGCATAAACCTATTTTTCCTTTATAAGAATTTTTTTGTAATTTTTGGGATGTGCAACGCGCAACATCGCCCCCTTTATTTTAAACCTACCCTTGCTTTTAAAACAAGGTAATTTATTGCCCTCCAAACATCCCCATGTGAGCCCAAGGCCCAAGCCCAAGGAAATGTTGACCAAGCCCAAAAATATTAGGTCAAACATTCAACCCTCCTTCACATGTTTAAATAGCATTTTTTCTTTATTATTTTCCCAAAAACCTAAACCCAAGGAAATAACTCAGTTGACTCATCTTCACTTCTTCCCCTCAACCGACCCCTCACCGCCGGAGTCCCGCCGGACGAACCCTCAGCCGAGAACGACCGGTCAACCGACCCTCCTCCTCGTTATCCTCTATCACACGACCTTTCCCCCAGCCTTCTCAGCCGCCTGACCTCCATCCACCCTCGTCGGATTCATCCCGAGCCGCTGCACCGCACCACTAGGAGGACCCCGGTTCCTCGACCCCCACCACCACTGTCACCGGTCACCACCGTCGACCCATCAGCCTCGATGACATCCTCTCATCTTTCCTTCCTCCAGTCACCTCCTCGCTAAATCGCCTCCACGTTGATGCTGCACAACCCACCCGATTCCCGAGTAGTCTTCCTTCCCTTTTTCTCCGATGACCCCACCTCTCCTTCCACCGCCCTCGTCGACCGGAGAGCCGCCAGAGACCCACAACTCGACTGAACCGCCCTTCTTCCCTGTCCTCCTTCTCCTCATCTTCCTCCCTTCGACTTTACCCCGGCCAACACCACCACACCACCAGCACCGTGACCACCTCTCCTTTCCTCTTCCCAACTTCCTCCTTCCAGCATCTCCAGTCGTCCCTACCACCAGCACCTTGTCGTGACCCACCGGCCCAGCCGAGCACAGCCCGTCTTCTCCTCCTGCATGAGCTCCTCCGGCAGACCCATCGTCATCACCACCAGTATCGCCATTGCCATCATCATCATCCTAGTCATCATCGTCATCGTCCTCATCATCTCCATCACCCGCATCATCTTCCTCGTCACCTCCATCACCTTCACCATCATCATCGCCATCGTCATCATCATCACCCTCGTCGTCATCGCCGTCAACCACATCGTCGTCATCATCGTCTCTGTGCACGTACCCCAAGGTACGAATGTGTACCCCTCCTTTCATATTTTTATGTGTGTACGTGTATATATTTAGGTATCTTATTAGCATATGTTAATATTAATATTGGTATATAAATATATATATATATATAGTAAATTTCTTAATTAGTATACATATACATGTATATGTATTATATATGTATCCCCAGTATATGTTAATATATATAGTATAAATCCAATTAGTATATATACATATATATATATATATATATATAATTAGTGTAGAAATGTATTATAAATGATATATGATAGATAATAGTAATAATGTATATTTATATATTTACTAGGTGACCCGAGTGTAACCACGGATATCCCGTAGTTACGTTGACCTGTGACCATGTAATACTGTTAGCAAACTGTCGTTATGTACACTGACATACTGGCGAGCCCGTATCATTGACTGTCTGCCTTGCACAGCAATTACAGACGTGACACCCGTGCGATTAGACGCACACTTGACCCTAGTTGACCAGGGACATACCTAGTGTAGCCCTGAGTTAAGAGTATTTATGGTTGTGTATGTGCAAGTGTAATGACTGATGTTGTGTTGTATTATATTATATGTATATAGGACATATCGGATTGTTCTGTGCAACTTCAGGAGCAGGTTATTGGTACTTCACAACTTTCTTGCCAGGCAAGTATACCTTGCCTTTGTTGTACTGTTTAAATTCTATATTATTAGTTGCGTGTTTATATTATATAACTGTGCGCGTCCGAGAGAGACTCGGGTGCAGTCAACAAATGCGTTGACGTTAGGACTTGTGCCTGGCCTAGTGTCTAGTAAACCCACCTAAAGTTGTGGAGTTATTGGTATGACTCCCCAGGCTTTGACATATTTCTTACACGTGTTGTGAGTCTCATGTAGGGCACGAACTTGCGTATGTGGTTGGCCACCTGTACGTGTAGGCGTGCGACGGATAGGGAATAACTGCTATTAGCAATGTATATTAGAAGAATTAGCAGTTATTAGTAGTCGGAGCATAGACTATCGTGGTACGATGGTCCAATCCTTGTCCTTGTTTGGTTGTAAGGTTGGGCTATTGTTCTAACGATAGACTATGAGCCAGAGTTATGACGCCTCGGCGTAGTGGCTGAAGCATTTGTGGATACAACATGCATAGATCATTGGGCGGGGAGGACAACTAGTAGGCGTATGGGACACCCACTTCCTCTATGTAGGTGCCCCGTTCGACGGAACGGTATGGACGTTATATATTATACAGATGCCCCATTCTTCGGAGCGGTATGGACGTTATATATTATGCAGATGCCCCATTCTTCGGAGCGGTATGGACGTTATATATTATGCAAATGTCATACTCTTCGGAGATGGACGTTATTTAATACGCCCTCCTATGGGGGCATATGTGGCATATACTAGCCAGTTGTCACGATTGGTGAATTATGTCAGCATATGTCTAGCCTACACTTTCCCATACACTTAAAGTTTTCCTTAAGTTGTATTTCACTTAGATGGTTAGGTCACCCTTGAGTTTTTACAGTATTTACTTTATGGCATGCTTTTATGTATCTTGTTATGTTCCTCCGAGGACCTGGCCCTTTTCAGGTGTATTGTTCATGAGTATTTACAGGAGCACAGATACGGACTGGTTGCGTACATTCCGAGGAGGTCTTCTCTTCGAGTCTCATGATTGGTAGATGTCGTACTTATATTGTATTTGTCTTGTTCATTCTATATTCTAGTTGGTAGTGGATTTGTTTCCATCCGACTATCGTCTTAGATACTTTATATTGAGATCTAGTTTCATAAATATTGGTTATTTATCTATTTATGATTTTATATATGTGAGATTTAGATATGCCCTGTGACATATATATATAAACCACTTGTGAATTATTGTTCATATTATAGCGTACATGTGTATCATAGTATCCATATATTGGAGTTGCTATGTATATGCAGCTGGCATGCTTACGTGTCCTAGTACTATGTATTTTGGGACTGGGGCGTGACATGTTTTTAGTGGTGGCCCCTGCAGGTCAAGAGCATATTGTCTCGGTTACGTTACTATATCGAGCAAGCCTGCAAATAGGATTAGAGTATAGGATCTCGTCCACATTTGACTATGATTCATCTCCCTCCCAATTCGTTCTATTTGAATAGCTGCATCCTGTTTGATTCATGTGCTTCCCTAATAGTTCCTTAAGTATAGCCTTCTCCTAGAATATAGAAGTCCATGTTGTTAGATAATAAGTTGGGTAACATTCCTATTAAGAGTGCAACTAGGATAATGACACATCACGGAGTTTGAATACTTAATGAATCCTAGCCTTCCTTACTACCTAATGAACCCTAGCGTCCCTTACCTATAGAATAATTTACCATTATCCCTTGATATGTTTATGATTGACTTGAGAGTAGTATAAATACTACGAGGAGTAATTAGAAATTTGACCATAGTGTTTGACCCTAGTATTGAGGAACCAATAGAAATCTAAGGTTGAATATTAGGACCAAAACTTTTATAGTGAGATTCTTGATATTAGTAGACAGTACCCTAGGAAGCCAAGAGGAATGAATAAAATATTTTCTCAATCATTCCTCGAACACGGAGATTAGCATATTACCTCCCCCTTAGAAAACCATGATATTATCTAGAGTCCCTCTATTTCTAACTTCATGTCTTGTTCCTCTGAAAACTTAGCGCTCGCTATATTTGCGCGACGATTAATTATGTTCTTCTTTTCTTCATCTTCCAACTCGTGCTCCCTGACACTTCTGATTGTAGACCGAGTGATTCCTTGTATGTTAGGATATGTATCTTGCTAGGGTTATAGTTGTAATCTTAATTTTAAAAATTATGGGCCTTGAAGTTAAAACCTGATAGTTGGGTTGTTCGTTTAGGTTGTGATGATTACCCTCTAGTTGTAGATCACGTAATTTGTATCCATAACTCGATACAAGTTATATCCCCTTTTTCCTTGAAGGCCAGTAACTTTTCCATACCTACTATTGACACCTCTTGTTCTATAAGCAGTATGAATAAGATTTAAGATGACCATTACCTATATGATCCAATAGGAGACCCTAATAAGTACTAAGATCCATTCCTCATATAGCCCAATAAGAATTTATACTTTATTTACAAGAATAAGGTTATTTTATAGATTCCCCTTGAGACTGTCACAAAATTAGTTTAATTCTTTTAAGTTGGGTAGTATGCCTCATAACCTAGTGTTATATAGTCCTCTTGACTCATTATTGAAGTGTAACTGAATGACATTAACTGTATACAAGCATAAGACGATAGTGTTTATCCCGACTGTAATACTTAGAGGTCCATGCCCTAATTGGTCGACTAGCGACTTAGACAAGGAGTTAGTATAACAACTATAGAGATTGTAGAGTCTTATTTTTGTATCTTATTTTGTTTTTGTGAACTTGAATTATTTTTGTACCTCCTTTCATCATAATCCAGCGTATTTATATTTCTAAACTACCGTGACTTATGCTGCTATTATAGCCTAGTTTTGCAAGCTTATTCCTTGTCGAGCTTGTTTATGACACATGTATTATTGGAGTACTACACTAATACATTTCAGAATCAGTGTATTATGGTCTGATCAACCTTAGTGTGCTTGGTTCACCCTTCGTATAACTACCTTACGTGGATTGAGATATATAATGATTAGTAGACGAATGTACCTGCCCTCTATATATGCCTGAGCATATCGTATCAGTTACATAACTGTACTGATATGAGCATGTGAATAGGAATTACCAAAATAGGATTTTAATCCACAACTGACTTGACAATTCCTATTGGAATTCTTTAAACGCCTTGATCCCCACACTTATATTCTATTACCTCCCCTGGAACTCTTTATTATTGTTTTTCGTCTTCCCTTATTTTGGAAAGATGAAACCTCGTGCCTAGCATAAGTTGATATAGCGAGAGTACTAGATATACACCATAGGCCAATCATATTACTAGATGACTGCCTTTTATAACTGATTAAGTGTATATCATAGGTGATATATTTGGTGTTTAAATTTTTGAGTATTGAGTAACATGATTAAGTAAATTTGAGGAATAAGTTTCTTAACTGTAAGAGCCTTATGTGATAGATGGGTAAGTCCTAAGTTGGGTAGAAGTTGCATTGTCAACTTGAGAGAAATTTCTTTTAGATTATGATCGAGTAAGATTAGATTGGGAAATTCAAACCATTTTAATGTTGATAAATTTTAAAAGAAGGATTAAGATGATGATGATTAATAAATTTAAAAAAAAACCATGACATGACAAACCAAATATTTATACGTGAACATATGATTTAATTCTTTTTATGGGAGGTCGAATCATCGATTTAAATCTTGAGGAAATTAAATAGAACTCTAAATATGAACATGGTCGGATTGAATTCCAAATTTGATGATTGAATTAAAAGAAATTTTGATTATTGGATTACCAATGGGAAATATTGAGGATATAAACTGAAAGAAAAATTTGAAGAGTACAAAAATTCATAAGTTGAAGATAGGAATAATATTTGATTAAAAATTTTTCTAAAGGAGATTATGATAGTTGGAAATAGTATTATAAAATTTATACGCGTTATTTAATGCTTGAAGATGTTATATGGATTTAATTTAAAATTGGATGTTGATGATTTGAAAAAGAGAAAGGAGATTACAACAGGTTGAGTTTTGAATTGAACAGTGATTATCTAATTTTTGAAGGAATTGCGATAGATTTGATTAGAAATTTAATTATCACAAAGAGATTGCGATTGACTTACCTTATGTATGTGAAGGAATAACAGGCCATGCCTTATTCTAATTTCGAGGACAAAATAATTTTTAAGTTGGATAGATTGTAAACCCCCTCACCCAAAATTAGGCCTACTTGGCTTAGATAGTGAAACTAGGGCTAGTTGTATCCAATTCAAAATAGGACACGATATTTTATTTAATTATACAATATTTATATCAAGTAGCGCACCTTACCGTTGTTTCGATCATTGGAGCACCTCACTAGTCATTGCCTTCCTACAAACTTTACAACTTTGTCCTAGATGTGCCCGCCTACCATTCTGACCTTGGTGTAACTTATAATTATACTCTCTTGTGCTATATTTTAGTCGCACAATATTCGTCACGGACGTTATTAATTATTTCTAAATAATTCAAACTTTGTACCCCTGTGTGTTCCAGTCGAAATTGGAGACACAATCTTGACCCGTTTTGTGCAACCCAAAATTTATTAATATTCTGTACTGAATCCTCTATGTCCATGACACTTTTGTCCCACCTAATTTTATCCCCATGTACTTCTAATTAATTCAAGAACACCTTGCGCGGTAATCTAATTAAATAAAACACAATTTCCATTTTTTTGCAATTTTCCAATTGTTGGGCACTTTTATGCAAAAGTGCGTTGAGGTGTCCACACCGTCGAACACAATACATGCAGAAACCTATTTTTCCTTCATAGAAATTTTTCCATAATTTTCGGGATGTGCAACGCGCAACATCGCCCCCTTTATTTTAAACCTACCCTTGCTTTTAAAACAAGGTAATTTATTGCCCTCCAAACATCCCCATGTGAGCCCAAGGCCCAAGCCCAAGCCCAAGGAAATGTTGACCAAGCCCAAAAATATTAGGTCAAACATTCAACCCTCCTTCACATGTTTAAATAGTACTTTTTCTTTATTATTTTCCCAAAAACCTAAACCCAAGGAAACAACTCAGCCGACTCATCTTCATCTCTTCCCCTCAACCGACCCCTCACCGCTGGAGTCCCGTCGGACGAACCCTCAGCCGAGCACGACCGGTCAACCGACCCTCCTCCTCGTTCTCCTCCATCACAAGACCTTTCCCCCAGCCTTCTCCGCCGCCTGACCTTCGTCCACCCTCGCCGGATTCATCCCGAGTCGCTGCACCGCACCATTAGGACCACCCCGGTTCCTCGACCCCCACCACCACTGTCACCGGTCACCACCGCCGACCCATCAGCCTCGACGACCGCCTCTCATCTTCCCTTCCTCCAGTCACCTCCTTGCCAAACCGCCTCCACGTCGATGCTGCACAACCCGCCGGATCCCCGAGCAGTCTCCCTTTTCTTCTTCTCCGATGACCCCATCTCTCCTTCCACCGCCCTCGTCGACCGGAGACCCGCTAGAGACCCACGACTCGACTGAACCGCCCTTTTCCCCTGTCCTCCTCCTCCTCTTTCTTCCCTCGACTTTACCCCGGCCAACACCACCACACCACCAGCACCGTGACCACCTCTCCTTCCCTCTTCCCGACCTCCTCCTCCCAGCATCTCCAGTCGTCCCCACCACCAGCACCTTGCCGTGACCCACCGGCCCAGCCGAGCACAGCCCGTCTTTTCCTCCTGCCTGATCTCCTCTGACAGACCCATCGTCATCACCACCAGTATCGACATTGCCATCATCATCATCCTAGTCATCATCATCATCGTCCTCATCATCTCCATCACCCACATCATCTTCCTCGTCAACTCCATCACCTTCACCATCATCATCGCCATCGCCATCGTCATCACCCTCGTCGTCATCGTCGTCAACCACATCGTCGTCATCATCGTCTCTATGCACGTACCCCGAGGTACAAATGTGTATCCCTCCTTTCATATTTTTATGTGTGTATGTGTATATATTTAGGTATCCTATTAGCATATGTTAATATATATATATATATATATATATATATATATATATATATAGTAAATTTCTCAATTAGTGTACATATACATGTATATGTATTATATATGTATCCCAGTATATGTTAATATATATAGTATAAATCCAATTAGTATATATACATATATATATATAGTATATGTATTTAATTGGTGTTAATATGTATTATAAATGATATATGCTAGATAATAATAATAATGTATATTTATATATTTACTAGGTGACCCGAGTGTAACTACGGATATCCCGTAGTTACGTTGACCTGTGACCATGTAATACTGTTAGCAAACTGCCGCTATATACACTGACATACTGGCGAGCCTGTATCATTGACTGTCTGCCTTGCACAGCAATTACAGACGTGACACCCGTGCGATTAGATGCACACTTGACCCTAGTTGACCAGGGACATACCTAGTGTAGCCCTGAGTTCAGAGTATTTATGGTTGTGTATGTACAAGTGTAATGACTGGTGTTGTGTTGTATTATATTATATGTATATAGGACATATCGGATTGTTCTGTGCAACTTCAGGAGCAGGTTATTGGTACTTCGCAGCTTTCTTGCCAGGCAAGTATACCTTGCCTTTGTTGTACTGTTTAAATTCTGTATTATTAGTTGCATGTTTATATTATATAACTGTGCGCATCCGAGAGAGACTCGGGTACAGTCAACAAATGCGTTGACGTTAGGACTTGTGTCTGACCTAGTGTCTAGTAGACCCACCTAAAGTTGTGGAGTTATTGGTATGACTCCCCAGGCCTTGACACATTTCTTACACGTGTTGTGAGTCTCATATAGGGCACGGACTTACGTATGTGGTTGGCCACCTGTACATGTAGGCGTGCGACGGATAGGGAATAACTGCTATTAGCAATGCATATTAGAAGACTTAGCAGTTATTAGTAGTCGGAGCATAGACTATCATGGTACGATGGTCCAATCCTTGTCCTTGTTTGGTTGTAAGGTTGGGCTATTGTTCTAACGATAGACTATGAGCCAGAGTTACGATGCCTCGGCGTAGTGGCTGAAGCGTGTTGTGGATACAACATGCATAGATTATTGGGAGGGGAGGACAACTAGTAGGCGTATGGGACACCCACTTCCCCTATGCAGGTGCCTCGTTCGTCGAAAAGGTTTGGACGTTATATATTATGCAGATGCCCCATTCTTCGGAGCGGTATGGACGTTATATATTTTGCAGATGCCCCATTCTTCGGAGCGGTATGAACGTCATATATTATGCAGATGCCATGCTCTTCGGAGATGGACGTTATTATATTACGCCCTCCTATGGGGGCATATGTGGCATATACTAGCCAGTTGTTACGATTGGTGAATTACGTCAGCATATGTCTAGCCTACACTTTCCCATACACTCAAAGCTGTCCTCAAGTTGTATTTTACTTAGATGGTTAGGTCACCCTTGAGTTTTTACAGTATTTACTTTATGGCATGCTTTTATATATCTTGTTATGTCCCTCCGAGGACCTGGCCCTTTCCAAGTGTATTGTTCATGAGTATTTGCAGGAGCACAGATCCGAACTGGTTGCGTACTTTCCGAGGAGGTCTTCTCTTCGAGTCTCGTGATTGGAAGATGTTGTACTTATATTGTATTTGTCTTGTTCATTCTATATTCTAGTTGGTAGTGGATTTTTTTCCATCCGACTATCGTCTTAGATACTTTATATTGAGATCTATTTTCATAGATATTGGTTATTTATCTATTTATGATTTTCTATGAGTGAGATTTAGATATGCCCTGTGACATATATATATACCACTTGTGAATTATTGTTCATATTACAGCGTACGTGTGTATCATGGTATCCATATATTGGAGTTGCCATGTATACGCTGCTGGCATGCTTACGTGTCCTAGTCCTATGTATTTTTGGGACTGGGTCGTGACAAACTATATATACTAAAGATATACTAATCAAGATTTTATATATATATATATATATATATATATATATATATATATATATATATATATATATAAGGTATCAAAAATATCATAAACAAATTAGGATATATAAAATACTCTCACAAGATATATTATCAAACACAAGTGGTGCATCATCCAAATATCACACTTTGTTATGATACTCTTGTGATACACCCTTGATACTCTATCCAACCATCACCAAACTCTCCACAAAGACCATAAACAATTCAAATATCATAATTAAAGTCTAATTAGAATAATAAATAGTCAATCTAGTGCTTATGGCAAAATATGATATGTATATCACAACTGTCAAAGAAAAAACCCCCAAAATTATCATGTATCACAAACTATCATGATACGGCCTACTCGTATCCAATTGTGGATGCATAACTAGTCTTACATAACCAATCTAGGGTCAATTTGGTCCAATTGGCCATTTGACAAATACATGGTGCACCAATCTTGAATTTTTCCCAAATTAGGCACAAAAACCAATGTAACATTCACAATAGGGATCCCTAGAGGCTAATTCTTCTTCCTATAGGTATCCTTAGTCCATAGATGAGTTCCTAATGATCAAATTGCATGAATAGAATCTAATTAAAGAGGGAATTCTGAATTATATCGATTGAAAGATGGATTCCCAATACACTTCTCCAATTGGACACAAAAATGACTCAACTTATGCAATTTTCTCCTCCTTGGTGCTCCTTGCCTCCTCCTTGGTTCTAGATATACTAATGGTGAAGAATAAAAGTAATTGGAAGTAATTTGGTAGAATTTTGGTGGAGGGATGAGTTAAATTGGAGAAGAACACCTAAATGGGATGAAATAAGAAGGAGAGAGAAATTACCTAAATAGGATAAAATAAGAAGGAGAGAGAAATTCCTTCTCCCTATAAGGGCCGGCCACCTAGTTCCCCTCTCCAAGTAATGTACAAAGACTCAAATACCCTATTGGGTTGTCATAAAGAGGAGTTAATTAGTGGGAAGCTTCTATTCCTAATGAAGGGTTTAGGTAAATCACTAATTAATAAATAATGACTTAAAGTTGGGCCTAATTGGGTCCAATCTAATTGTTGGGTCCATGGTTCATGGTTCATGAGAAGTCTAAATGGGTTCACGTCAAATAATTAGTCTAGCCTACTAACAATAAATAATAAATACAATAATTAAATATATCTCATGCACACAAAAAATTAAATAGTTATAAAATGACCAAAATACCCTTAGTTGGAAAATGTGGTAGTTACAGATACGTATTTTATACTGCATGTTATGTTTTTTGGATTTTTGGTATTTAAAAATTCTTCTTGAAAAAATTACGTAGGCTGTGTTTTATATTTGTGCATTTCATACTTGTTATGTTTTCGTGATTGGATTTTTTATTTTGATGTTAGAGACTACCCTTGACCACTAGAGAGCATTGGCATTGCCCTAGACCCGTGCTAGGACCCGTGTGTAGAACGAATAACCCTAGAATTTTTTGAAGTGGACCTTTTTAATTCACTCTGAAGATCTGCCTACAATTTACAAAATTCTAACAGAAAATTCGACTGGGATATTTTCCCATTTGGATATTTTGTGATTAGTGCTCAATTCACTCTATTATCCAGTGCTTTCTTAGTTCTGAAGCATCCTATCCAATGGGTATATGGTATTCTTTTTGATAGATGAGATCGATTTGGATCGTGACTTAGATCGTTGACATGGCAGATCCGACGAACACGATTAATTCTCGACTTACATATATATTCATTCACTTTCACACTTCTCCCACTTTTTATTTCTCTTTCTCTCTCTTCCCTTCTCCCTCCTTATTCAATACTTCTCTATTTTCTACGGGAGCTAGGAGCTTGGTCTTGTAGCCTAAGAGTGTGGTTTCTGAACCCCTCTTGGTGGTAGAGTAGAAGGTTTAGGCTGGGAGCTCGACTGTAGGCAAGTACATCTTGCCAACTCTGTGAACCTTAGAATTAAGATTTATCTATTGTCTTTATTTCTTGAATATTATTAGATAGAAATGTTTCCTACATGATTTTCCACTACTTTAGTTCTTGACTTAATTTATTTCCATAGATTTTATATATGTCTATGCTAATGCCCATTTTTAGATCTAACCATGAGACACGAGGAGTGATATTGGTATCGTGAGTAATACCCTTATTTTTATTATGTATTTTGGTCCCAATTGCTATGTGAGAACCTTACATAGCCTTGTACATTTTTTCTTTGGAGTTTGGTAGAAATTGAAATACTTTTCATTTTTTTGAAAATCTATTTTTAGAGTATTTTAAGGAATTCATCTATCAAATTTCAAAATTTGTGAAATCTAATGTACCCATGTTGTAGGAAATTTAATTTTATTCAATTTTGACTTTTGAAAGTCCGAATTTTGAGTTAAAACAAAATTTTTATGGCCGAAACAAGTTTTAGAAAATTTCAAGTCCGGGTTGTTGTGTAGTTTCGGATTATACGAAGGTAATCCGCGGATCAAAGATGAAAGATATAAATTTTGGCCCACAAAGATGCTATTTCATATCGGATAATTCGAGGTAATCCGTTGGTAATCCGAATTAGGATGGTTTTTTTATTGAAATTGGTTGTTTTTGCTCGTTTTTGATTTTTCTTTGGATATATATTGACTTTTTAACATGATTAGATGACCATGTATAGGTAGAAAATAACTATGCACTCTATATAAATTTTTTATGAGTTTATACACCCTATGTACATGGTACCATTATGTGTCCTTTATTGACACCATGTCTTTACTTATGCCTTACTGCCCAGACCTGGCTTCATGTATAGCTTGGGACACCTACCCTTTATACACCTGTCTAGTACATGTTATCTATTGTTACTACATGACCCCTATTGTCACATATTATTACTTTGACCATGACCCTACTATCCCGTATTGTCACTCACTGTCACTTATAGATTGTTACTTATTCCATATTGACACTATTGCCATTGATTGTCACTATTGTCATCTATTGTCACTATTGCTTTTGATTGTCACCATTGTAGCCATTGTGTCTTGTCTTGTGTTAGTACTTGTAACTATCAAAATATTGTCCTATCTTGCATAAATGTCTAGGAGGGATTATGTAGAATGCCATACCCGGAATCTTGAACTGAAACTTCTAATAATGAATAGATTGTTGACATAGATCATTGGGAGGGAAGGTTACCTGGTTGCAAGCGATCCCGATGTTCCGACGCCACATACTGATGGATTTGTAGCATGCCGTCGAGTAGGACACATTTCCAGCTCACCGTCGAGTGGGGCATATTGTTACTATTGTTACTATTATTAATAGTTACAATTGTTACTATTGTTATCCTTGCGTGCGAAATATAACCCAGACAGATTGCAGTTCCTGTGACCAATAGGAGAACCTCAAAGTGCATTTTTTAATAACCAGGAATTGTGATAACCCTAGTTAGCTAATGATATTAAGCCGTAGACATTGCTTGACCGTGCTTATTGATTATTACTATTGATGGTCCAATGGTTTTCCTTCTATATTATTATTGTTCTTATCATTATATTGTTGGAGACATAGATTGGGACACGTGAATGGTAATGGGGGTGCTTTTGTCCTTGTTTGGTGTAAAGGTGGAAAACCAGGCATATAAGCATTTTTTATGGGTTCCGTTAGTTTCCTAGTCATTGCAATCAGGTCCTCTTGATCCTTTACCTGCTAGCTGCTTATGCCATATTCTAGATTATGTACTCACATGCTATATTTGACCCTTGTACTGTATACGTTCACATGTCCAGGAATACCCTACATGTTACTACTTATTGTTTCAGCACATTACATAATCACGTGTTAACGTTTATTTCACTTGTCCCCTGTTTACTTTATGTCACCAGTTGTTTACTTTATGTCGCATGTTATTTAGCTTATTGTCTTTCATATTTCTTGATATAAGTGCAGTGGTAGCGCACGAGTCTCAAACCGCATTATTTATTTTTGTCTCTATGCGTTGTTGTAGGCTTTAGTTCATAGCATTGGCTTTATTTTTTGTACTTACTATTGGGGGTCTGACCCTACTGGTTTTGCATGGCCAGATCTTGTAGCAGACTCGGAGGATCTATCTTCACTTTCTCTATATGGTTTATACTCGGAGGATTGCATCTCGGACTAGCGAGTGGGTTACCTTATTCTCCCACTTCTTTCGTACCTTCATTTTATGGTAAATTATCCTAGGACATGTGTTAGTTCTTGCTTTTGGGACTTTGTTTCCCTCCGTCTTTGGGCGACGTATGTATATTTTTTGGACCGCAGCTAGTTATACATTTACGTACATATGTATATTTTAGTTGATGTAACTCTATATTATGTCAACTGTTATGATTATGTGTGCATATATGTTTGGGACGTCTTACCCAATGTATATATGATTTAATCTTTATTGTTTCTTGTGTTGATTAGATTGAGATAGGATTTGTCCGACCATATGAGTCATCAGTGGCATTCTAGAGTCCTCCAACTTGTCTTATAGACATCCGTGACCGTATCTCGGGGTACCTTTGTACTCTGATATATGTAGCTGGCTTTGTCATGATCCCGCTCTCCATTATTCTGGGCCCGAGGCCTGACAAGGTTTTAGTGGTGGCCCATGGAGGTCTATTTTTCAGACTTGTGGGAGATTCATCTTATTAGAATCTCAATCCGTAATTTTTCTCCTTTGAAAATTCCTTTTACCTCGTTATCTTTGAAATTCTTGAACTGATAAATTGCTTATTAATCTTTGATCTTTCCTGTCCATTATTGATACTTTGTCCTTATTATTTAGGGGTACTGTTCCTATTCCTGAGAATCCTTTGTCAAAATCTTATCAGTCGGTGCAAGTGGTTGATCAACAGTCTGTTGAGGCAGCATCGGAGTTAGAGTACCTCGTACCACCAGTGTAGGCAACTATGCGAGAAGAGGTAGTTCCAAATATGCCCGATATGCATGCACTACTACGGATCTTTAAGGATATGATGGAGGCACAACAACAACGAGAACTCGTTCTCCAGTAGAATATCCATATGTTGATAGAGCGTGATGGGCAGGGAATGCCAGAGGTATTTCATTTCGAGGACTTATAGCCAGAGGGAGTACCTATTGGAGCAAGGCAGTACCAGCCGTCTAGTCAGTCAGCATACCAAGCCCAATCCCATGTAGAGATGGCACGAGAGTATGAGTAAAAAGCCAGGAGGACCACATCAGCAGCAAAGGTTCGTAGGAGGAATCGTGCACCTATGCCAGGCTCTTCATTTCAGCATCCTTCACCAGCACCAACATACATTCATCCATACCAGTACCAGAAGATTCTAGTTATATGCTCATTCTGTGAGAAGAGAGGGCACACCAGTGTAGCTTGCTGGAAGGCCAACCATCTCTATTTGTTATGTGGAGCACCGGATCATATTGTTGCTTCTTGTCCAAGATGACCACCCGGACGACGATCAGCACCCCAGGTCCCAGCACCGGAGTATCACCAACATCAGTATCATGCCTAACCAGAAGGATGTACTTACTGTAGGAAGATGGGGCATCATATATCAGGTTTTCGGAAGGCTAATGGGCGATGCTTCAGATGTGCACCTAAAGGTCATTCAGTTAGCACTTGCCCATAGCCATCATCTCAAGGACGACCAGCTACACCTGATACACCACCTCAGGTATTTCAGTCACCTCATATGTCACCTTCTACTATGGTTGATTAGAGTGAGCCAACACTAGCCATACAACCGTTAGCGCAGCTTCCTCTACCATCTCGAGCTCAAAGGGTCAGGTAGCACAAAGCACAATTGTATGCGCAGTCTCAGGGGCAGTTCCCGTACCCTATCCAGCATGAGGGTAGTATCTCAGGAGTCGCAGGTACCATCATTGTGGTTTTATTTCAGTTTTGTCTTTCATTAGATGACCAGTCGTTGGTAGTATCTCTTGGGTTTCCTTTGGCGGCTTAGTATTCCAATTATACTTGGAGTGCAATGGTAGGATCGACTTATTCGGCGAGTGAAGGCGAGTTTCTTGTCTAACTTTTCTACCTGCGTAGTTGGGATACATGATAGATATCACGTATTCGACCACAAAAGTATGTCCTCGGCAGAGTCATGTCTTTGATTGAGTCATTGGTACCGACTTACCTCGAGACTTTACCCTTGTCCATATTTGGGAGTCTGTGTAGGCCAGCGATGATAGATTTCTACTCAGCTAACTCAGAAAACATATTTATTCATATGCCTCTAGCTCTTCACTTTTTTGGTTATGTTGTTGCTTATGCATTAATTTATATTGTTGTTGCCTTTCATTACCTATCCATATGCCATGCTTTTTTTATTAAGATAGTTGTATTTTCTGGAGTTTGGTTTTGGTTCAAGCTTGGTTAGCCTTATTAAAATTTCGATGACAAAATTTTTCTAAGGAGGGAAGAGTTGTGAGACTATGTCTCATCGTATCTATATCGGTATATGGATATGTATTTTATACTGCATGTTTTATTTTTTGAATTTTTGGTATTTAAAATTTTTTCTTGAAAAAATAACTTAGGCTGTGTTTTATATTTTTGTATTTCATACTTGTTATGTTTTCATGATTGGATTTTTTATTTTGATGTTAGAGACTACCCTTGACCAATAGAGATTATTGGCATTGCCATAGACCCATGCTAGGACCCGTATATAGAAAGGATAATCCTAGAATTTCTCGAAGTGGAATTTTTCCCTTTACTCGGAAGATCCGCCGGCAATTCGCAGAATTCTGACAAAAAATCTGACCAGGATATTTTGCCATAAATAGTATTTGGATATTTTGTCAATAGTGCTCGATTGACTCTATTATCCAGTGGTTTATTGGTTCTGAAGTATCTTATTATCCAATGGGTATATGGTTTTCTTTTGGATGGATGAGATCGATTTGGATCGTGACTTGGATCGCTGACGTGGCAGATCCGACGGACACGATTAATTCTTGACTTCTATATATACTCTACCACTTTCTCTCTCCTCTCACTTTTTATTTCTCTTTCTCTCTCTTCCCTTTCGTCCTCCTTTATTACCTCTCCATTTTCTATGGGAGCTAGGATCTTAGTCTTGAGGCCTAAGAGTGTGGTTTCTGAACCCCTCTTGGTGGTGGAGTAGAAGGTTTAGGCTGGAAGCTCGACTGTAGGCAAGTACATCTTGCCAACTCTGTGAACCTTAGAATTTAGATTTCTCTATTTTCATTATTTCTTGAATATTATTAGATAGAAATGTTTCCTACATAATTTTCTACTACTTTAGTTCTTGGCTTAATTTATTTCCAGGGATTTTATATATGTCTATGCTAATATCCATTTTTAGATCTAACCATGAGACATGGGGTATGATCTTGGTATCATGATTGATAACCTTATTTTTATTGTGTATTTTGGTCCCAATTTCTATGTGAGACCCTCGCATAGCCTTGTACATTTTTGGTTTGGAGTTTGGTGGAAATCGGAACATGTTTCGGTTTCCCGAAAATCTATTTTTGTAGTATTTTAAGGAATTGATCTATCAAATCTCAAAATTTATTAAATATAATATTCCCATATTGTGGAAAATTTAATTTTATTCAATTTTGACTTTTGAAAGTCCAAATTTTGAGTTAAAATAAAGTTTTTATGACTGAAAAAAGTTTTAGAAAATTCTAAGTCCGGGCTGCTGTGTAGTTTCGAATTATCCGAAGGTAATCCGTGGATCACCGACGAAAGATCCAAATATTGGCCCACAAAGATACTGTTTTATATCGAATAATCCGTCGGTAATAAGAGGTAATCCGTCGGTAATTCAAATTAGGCTATTTTTTTGCAGAAATTGGTTATTTTCGTCCATTTTTTGCATGTTTTATATTTTTCTTTGGATATATATTGACTCTTTAACATGATTAGATGAACTTATATAGGTAGAAAATTATGGTACACTCTATATACATTTTTATGAGTTTGTACACCCTATGTACATGGCACAATTATATGTCCTTTATTGAGAACATGTCTTTACTTATGCTTTTCTGCCCAGACCCGGCTTCATGTATAGTTTTGGACACCTACCCTTTATACTTTCGCCCAGTACATGTTACCTATTGTTAATACATGACCCCTATTGTTACATATTGTTACTCTTGACCATGACCATACTATCTCGTATTGTCACTCGCTATCACGTATAGATTGTTACTTATTGCATATTGACACTATTGCCACTGATTGTCACTTTTGTCACCTATTGTCACTATTGCTATTGATTGTCACCATTGTAACTATTGTGGCTTGTCTTGTGTTAGCACTTGTAACTGTCAAAACATTGTCCTATCGTGCATACATATTTTGGAGGGATTCTGCATAATGACACACCCGGAATCCTGAACTGAAACTGCTAAGGATTAATGACTAGATTATTGACATAGATTATTGGGAGGGGAGGTTACCTGGTTGCAGGCAGTCCTGGTGTTTCGACACTACATACTGATGGATTTGTAGCATGCCGTCAAGTATGTCACATTTCTAGCTCACTGTCGAGTAGGACATATTATTACTATTGTTACTATTGTTACTTATTATTACCCTTGCGTGCGTGCAAAATATAATCCGAACAGACTGCAGAGCCTGTGAACAATAGGAGAACCTCAAAATACATTTATTAGTAATCAGGAATTGTGATAACCCTAGTTAGCTAATGATATTAAGCCGTAGACATCGCTTGGGTGTGCTTGTTGATTTTTACTATTGCTGGTCCAATGGTTTTCCTTCTCTACTGTTATTTTTCTTATAATTATATTATTGTAGACGTAGATTGGGACACGTGAACGGTAATGGGGGTGGTTCCTTTCTTTTTTCTTTATTTTGGTGTAAAGGTGGAAAACCAGGATTGCTTTCATGGGTTCCGTTAGTTTCCTAGTTATTGCATTCATTTCCTTTTGATCCTTTACCTGTTAGCTGCTTATGCCATATTCTATATCCTGTACTCACATGTTATATTTGACCCTTGCATTGTACACATTCATATGTCCCGGAATACCCTACATGTTACTTGTTATTGTTCCGGCACATTGCATGATCATAAGTTCACGTTTATTTCACTTGTCCCATGTTTACTTTATGTCACCAGTTGTTTACTTTATGTCGCATGTTATTTAGCTTATTGTCTTTCCTATTTCTCGAGATAAGTGCAGTGGTAGCGCATGAGTCTCGAACTGTATTATTTATTTTAGTCTCTATGAGTTGTTATGGGTTTTACTTTATAGCTGTCACGTCCCAGTCCCAAAATACCGAGGGACTAGCCACGTGGCATTGGCTAGCAACACACTCCAATGGGCAAACCTAATTTAATGGACCATTTAGAGTGCACTTAAGCTATATCAAAACCAAAATGGTCTACAATATATATGTCATAGTCTATGTATCTAATCTCATCCACCAAGTCATAAACAAGAGGCAATATGATAAACCAGTCTTACATATCAATACCATAAATAAAACTGTCTATCACAATATAATAAATAAATATCACGGGGAACAACCCGTATCAAATAATGAGAGAGGGATATTCAAATCCACAACTAAGAATCATAAGGTATCATACATAAAAATAATCTGAGAATCAAGAGAAGTTATCCGGTACGACCTCGTCCTCGGCTGCTAGTACTGCTCCGAAATCAGCTCGTGACCCGTAAACCTCAGGATAAATCTTCTCGTCAATACCTGGGGACATAATCCATATCCAGGTCCTCAGGGGACATAACAAGGTACAACAAACACTCAAGCCAATAGTGAACAGAATAATGGTATGAATATGGGAAAAACTACAACTATGTGATATGCAAATGAGAGTATGGTATCGTACCCCCGGCTGGTACTCACAGAAGGTCCCAATGGACACTTTTGTATGCTAATAGTAGACTCAAGGCTCCATGTAAGAGAACCAAGAGGAAGATGTATATATGAATATAATACTTTAGATTCCGCATACGGAACCTAAAGCCTAATACGCTATAAATAGTAATAAGTAACATATGCCCAGAGCACGATGAAGACTCTCTCCACCCAATGTAATCTCACGTCTTAATCAAGACACGCAAGATCATGACTTCTAACTATCAACACAAGTCATAGTGAATATGTACAATTATACTTACAACTAAAGCATGCATCATGTAGTCCTATCCAGAGTCCAAGTACCACGATCAAGTCGTGAAAGACTCTGTCACATGAATAATTGTGTCCAGTGTCCTATGGTAGGATGTGCAAATAATATGTACACAAAATATGGGTTCGAAAGAATGACTCTCTAACTACGATACTCGACTCCTCGGGGGATGTTAGCACCCGAATCTTGTTCGGACACAATGTATTGTATAACGGCCCTAGGCTCAATAAGTACATCAATAAACCACACAAATATCTAATGCATAAATAATATCAAATAAATGATTTAGAACTGTAAACATCTTGGCAAGGTACACTTGCCTGGTTCTGCAGTCAGCGATGGTAAAGATGATCCTGCGTCGGCTCCTTCGGAAATCAATTGACCTAAAAATAAATTAATTACTTAAGGATCCAAACATAATTTCTTGTAATTATCACTAAATTCTATAATTTTTTCAATGCCATGCAAAACCAAGCCCGTTATTATTTCTAACAACCTTGCTTACTTTTACAGGGTATCGGGACCTAGTTTCTTGGTTTTTGACTTTCAAAGTTTAAGTTTAAATCCCCAATTAAAGGACATAGAATTAAATCCTAATAAGTTATATTTTTCAGAATTAAACATGATTTATATTAATTTATAGCAATAAATTCCAGATTTGACAAAAATAACATAATTTAAGATTTTGGCAACTCTATGTTGACTAGTTTTGTGCGAAACTTGTTCGAGATATAGCCGATCCATTATTATTGTTTATATATTTTAAAAATTATTTTATATCCTATTATGTTCTGTTATAATCTCAGGAAATAATTACCTATTTATTTTATCCAAAAATCCTCTATTTACTAACAAAATAATGTCATATAATTACCTGAAAACCTAGGCTAGTAGCCCTTAGTTATAGGTTCATATTTGACTTTATAATATCAGAGAATTTATTTAAAACTACTTATTTTTCAGAAATTAAATATCAATTAATTCAGTTTTTTATAAGCAATAAGATTTCCTCCATTAGTCGTATCACGAATCTTAAACTAGTTCTACCGACAAGCAACCATCACCAAACTATCAAGAAAAATCTATATTTCTTAATATGAGAAAAAGATGGCATAATAGTTGTTCTAATTTAGTAAATTAACTAAACCTAAAAGCATTATGTCATAGAATTTGAGAAAGAAGGATTTAAGATTTATCGATTCCGTTGGAGGATTTTAAGATGGTGTTTCTTCTTGTCCAAGAATTACTCCTTCTTTCTCGTGCTCGAATTGCTACTTCTTTATGATGGATTGTTGATAAAGAAAAGAGTTTTTGATATAATTATGGAGAAGATGGGGTTCTTCTTGAAGGTTTAATGGTGTTTGGAAGGAGATATGGTGGAAGGATGATAAAAAGTGGAGTTTTTGGAAAAGTGGAAGGGATATTTAGTGAAAGAGATGATGTTGTGAGGGTGAGAGAGGCAAGGGGGCTGTTTTACATGTGGGGAAGAGAGGAAAGGGGCGACCAACTATGAGGGAGGGGTTTTGATAAGGTTAGGGTTAGGGTTTGTTGATGAATTGATATATATAGGGCCTTTTTAAATAGATTTAAATAAATGAGGGGTTTATCCTATTGCTAGGGGGGTTCGGCCAAGGGGGGCTATTCTTGGCTGAAATTTTGAGGGTGGAGTTGGTTGTTATGGTTAGGATTGGATAAGATTTGGTTGTTGGGTTGGTTAGGGAAGTGGTTAGGTAGTTATTTGCCAACTAGGTTGCCACCTATACAACTTTCTATAGTTAGAACTTCTATAAATAAAAATAAATCAATTTATATATCATTTATATATATATATAATATATATTTATATAGAAATAATTGAGGTGCACTACATGCCTACATGTGTTTGGGTTGGATTTGGGTCAAGTTCTAGTCAAAAGGGACAATTTTACGGTAACCGTAATTCTTGATGTTCTTTAATATTTTTTGAGCATGGGGGAGATCCAAGACTTGTAACATCCATGTTTCAACTATATTAAACTCAATTAAATTATTATTATAAATTTTTTTGGAAGCAAAAATGTCGTGCATTGCTCAAAATATCAAAGCCATGGCAAAGGATCATATATCTAAAAGAAGGTTTTAGAAATTACTACTCTATTCTATTTAAATTAAATAAATTAATTAAAATAAATTAAAATACCAAAATAACCCTATTCAAAAATAAGGGGGCTTACAATCTATCCACCTTAAAAGAATTGCGTTCTCGCAATTAAGGATAAGGCTACTCTATGAAGCTATAATGACATAACAGCTATGGCAGTTCTGAGGCCATACCTTCATTCTCGAATAAGTAAGGATAACGCTGTCGTACGACATCCTCTCGCTCTCAAGTGGATTCACCTGGAGAGTGATGCTTCCAAGCTACACGAACCAATCTGATCGTCTGACCCCGCAGCGTCTTCTCACTAGTATCCAGTATCCCCACGGGGGGCTGCTCCTTATATCTCAAACTCGAACCTACTGCAATCTCAGAATGATCAACTACGAGGATTGGGTCGACCATGTATCTCCTCAGCTGTGAGACATGGAATACATCATGCACTCCCTCTAGAGATGGAGGTAATACAAGATGATACGCCACCTCACCAATACGCTCCAAGATATCAAAAGGACCAATGTACCTTGGACTTAACTTGCCTTTATTTTAAAAATCTAATGGTGCCTCGAGTTAGGGAGATTCTCAAAAATACGTGATCACCTTCCTTGAACTCTAAAGGTCATCGATGCGTGTCTGCCCAATGCTTCTGCCTGTCCTGGGCTGCACGAAGATGGCTCTGGATTTGCTTTACCTATTTAACTATGTGTGTCACCAACTCTGGATCGAGTATCTGTCGTTCACCTATATCACTCCAACATATAGGAGATCTGCACTTCCTACTGTACATTGCCTCAAAAGGTGCCATCTGGATGCTCGCTTGATAGCTATTATTGTAGGAGAACTCTACCAGATGCAAGTGGTCTTTCCAAGACCCTCCAAAATCTAGAATACAGGATCGCAACATATCCTCTAGGATCTGGATTGTGCGCTCTGATTGGCCATCTGTCTGCGGATGGTGAGCAGTGATGAACTTAAGTCTAGTGCCTAAGCTCTCCTGCTTACTCCGCCAAAAGTGGGAAGTGAATCTAGAATCACGATCTGATACAATACTAACTGGCACTCCATGCAACCTCACAATCTGTCGCATATACGTGTCGGCTAGAAGCTCTGTGGACTATCTGACTCTGA
Organism: Iris macrosiphon; assembly: GCA_036927795.1. NCBI lineage: Eukaryota > Viridiplantae > Streptophyta > Magnoliopsida > Asparagales > Iridaceae > Iris > Iris macrosiphon. The sequence continues at coordinate 111,109,570 of JAYESA010000006.1, read as the reverse complement.
ACGGCAAAAAATGTGTCGACTTTGTGAGATGATCCACAATAACCCATACTGTATCCTTCCCACTGGGACTCCGCGAAAATCCTGTAACAAAATCTATGGTGATATGTTCCCACTTCCATTCAGGGATGGAAAGTGGCTGTAACATACCTGTGGTCCTCTGATGCTCGGCCTTAACTTGTTGACAGACCAAAAAATTTTCCACGAACCACGTAATCTATCTTTTCATTCCATACCACCAGTAATACTGCCTCAAATCTTGGTACATCTTCGTACCTTCCGGATGAATAGAGTAAATAGAGCTATGTGCCTCCTTCATCAATTCCTATCTCAACTCTCCATTCGGTACATATAGGCAATTTCTACACCTTAGTGTTCCGTCCTTACGGATCAGAAGTCCCGTCTGCATGCCGGCTTCCGTCCTCTCTCTAAGTCTCCGAAATCTAGCATCTGTCAGCAAAGCTGCCTTGATCCTCTCAACTAGTGAGGACTGAACCTCAAGGTTAGCCAACTGTCCTTCTTGTCCTGGCAGAATAACCTCTATCCCAAGCTCCTAAAGGTCCTCTATTAGCTGGGGCTGTGTCATCAAGAAATAAGCCATGGGCTTCCTGCTGAGTGCATCTGCTACAACGTTGGCCTTGCTCGGATGGTACTGGAAATCTATATCGTCATCAACCATCAACTCTAACCATCGCCTATGCCTTAAGTTGATCTCCTTCTAGATGTAGACATACTTGAGATTCTTGTGATCAGTAAAAATCTCCACCAGCTCTCCATAAAGATAATGCCTCCATATCTTCAATGCAAAAATTACTGCAGCTAGCTTAAGATCGTGCATCAGATAATTCTTCTCATGCACCTTCAACTGTCTCAATGCATAAGCGATAATCTTGCCATGTTGCATCAAAACACATCCTAATCCACTTCCTGATGTATCATTATATACTACAAATCCTTCCGATCCTGAAGGAAGGGTCAATATTGGTGCAGTCGTTAACCGATTCTTCAACTCTTCAAAGGTCTTTTGACACTCCTCTGTCCAAACAAACTCCTGGTTCTTATGTGTCAATCGCGTCATAGGCTCTGCAATTCTTGAGAAGTTTTGCACGAATCTTCGATAATATTCGGCAAGTCCGAATAAACTCCTAACCTCTGCAACTGATGTAGGTGTAGGTCATGTCTCAATGGTAGCAACCTTCTCTGGATCAACTGAAAGTCCTTCCCCTGAAATTATGTGTCCAAGAAAAGGTACTCTGTCCAGGCAGAATTCACATTTGCTGAGCTTGGCGTACAGCCTCTCCTGCCGTAGTGTCTCCAACACGATTCTAAGATGCTCCTCGTGTTCTTCGTGGTTTTTGGAGTATACCAAGATGTCATCTATAAATACGACCACAAACTTGTCCAAGTACTGGTGGAAGACCTTACTCATTAAGCTCATAAATACAGTTGGCACGTTAGTTAAACCAAATGGCATAACTAAGAACTCATAATGGCCGTACTTGGTCCTGAAGGCTGTCTTTGGTATATCTTCCTTCTGCACCTTGATCTGATGATAGCCGGATCTGAGATCGATTTTTGAGAATACACAAGCACCACTTAATTGATCGAATAGATCATTAATGCACGGTAAATGATACCTATTCTTGATTGTTACAACATTCAGTACTCTATAATCAATGCACAAGCGTACCGTTCCATCCTTCTTTGGTACAAATAGGATTGGCGCACCCCAAGGTAAAACACTGGCTCGAATAAAGCCCTTCTCTAAAAGATCATCAACCTGTATCTTCAGTTCTACTAATTCCTTTGGTGCTAACAGGTACACAGATAAGGTAATGGGCTCCGCTCCTGGAGTCAATTCTATAGTGAATTATATTTTCCGATCAGGTGGTAAGCCTGGAAGGTCGTCGAGAAATATATCCACAAACTCTGATATAACCTTCAGGTATTCTGGCTCTCCTTCTGCAGTGAGTGCCTTAAAAGTAGGTTGGGCACCCTGCTCTCTGGCTCTTCGAAGAAACTTAAATTTTGGTTGTCCCGGCGGTCTAAAGATAACACATCCATGCCAGCAGTCTAAAGTTGCATGGTACTGACTCAACCAGTCCATATCAAGTACAACGTCATAGTCCGGCATGGAGAAAATCAAGAATTACGCTCGCATCTCATGACCGCAAACTACTACCGAACAAGATCTACAAGTGTCACTAACGGGGATGATACTGCCTCCCTTAAGAATCCTCATAGTCTTCGGGAGGGGTGAGGTAGCTACTCTATGTGTGGCTATAAAACTTGCAGCTATGGCTAAATAAGATGCTCCTGAATCAAATAAGGCTGTAGCAGGTAATGAAGCAACTAGTATGGTACCTGTGATGACCTCTCATGTAGTCTCTGCCTCCTCAATATTCATGGCAAATGCCTGACCTCTTCCCTGAGCTGGTGCTCTCTGCTGCTGTATTTGCTGAGAAAGTGCTGTCTGTGGTGCCAAGGGTCGTCTCGGCTGATATCCTCCAGGAGCTGGTGGTCTGGCTCCTCCAACTCTCGTCTACGGTGCTCCTGGGGTTGGATACACTGGTCTCTGTGGCTGCTGGATTGACTTCGATGCTGGTAAAGCTAGTCGGTGAACCATTGATGTTCCTTCCCGGCGCTCAGGGCATTCCCTGGCTGAATGCTGACTAGATCTGAAAGCTATACATAATTCCAATTTGCGTCTGCACTCTCTCTTAATATGGCCTACCTTGCCATAGTAGTGACAAGTAAGAAGGGATGGGGCTCGTGATGCTACTCTCTGTAGTAGATTCATCTGGGATCGCTTTGCAGGCTCTCCGTGTGGTGCTTGACCTGGTACTAATGCATACGATCTCTTCTGGCTGGACTCCCTCCTATGGATGCGCTCCATGCGTCGAGCCGCTATAAGGACGTATGTATAAGAAGTAGGTACAACTGCGCC